>PVJD01003739.1:0-155225 GCA_004026545.1 Mormoops blainvillei
AGGAGCTCTCAGTAGGTGTTTTGGTGATGCCGTGGTGCTGATTCTAAACTTCTTCCTCCTTTGCAGCTGGTTCCTGGAGGGGAAGGACCTGAAGTGTGAATGGATTCCCTTGACTTATGCTAGATTCTGTATCGTCTTACAATGACAACAAAATATAAATTTTTTTTAAGCCTTTCAATGTTTGGATTCTGTGAAGCTAAGTTTCCCGTTAAAGGGGAATGCTTTAAGGAGGCATTGTAAATGCTGTTTTTGTAAGTTAATCATGTTTATCTTGGAAAAAAAAGAAGTTTGTTCTTCGAAGACTAAAATGTAGGTGTTTTTGGTTAATTGTCATTTTATTTATTATACTGCAATAGCCATTGCAACAAAGCTTGTAGTTATTTTGTCAGTTGCTCTCTTGTCATATTATGCCTGTTTTGCTTCCTTATTTACATGACCACTTGATTTTCAAAAATTGTTCCAAACAAAATGATGAACTTTGATTTTTGAACAGATGCATTAAAAGAATGAAATGATTCCGTTCAAACTGGGTTGCTCTGAAATTAAGATTTTTCCATTGAACTCAAGTTCCATTAACTCCTATTAAAAACAAGCAAAAATACACAGGTAATATGTGCACATTGTAGAAATGCAGATAAATAAAAAGGAAAACATTCATCATGCTTTGCCGTCTATCCTCTTAGACTTTCTCAGCACACATTTTATATTTACAAAAACGTTTTGACCCTGATTACACTGTTTTGTAGCCCCCATTTAAGACTTTTTAAAAATTTCAATGGTGAACATCTTTCCATGCTGGATAATTCAGCAGCATTAATGTGTGCACAGGATTTCATGAAATGGGTTTACCATGATTTATTTAGCCTATTCTTTATTATTGGCCACAGTGGTCTAACTTAACTTTTATACAGTTTTATTTTTCTTAGAAGAAATTCAGAAATGTGTAAGGTCAAAGGATATATATCATCGTGTTGCCAACAAAAGTTTGTCAGCATTTTTCACAGTGACCTTTACATACTTATCCCCATTGGCTGTGTTCTCTTCTCTCTTTGATGTTCTGATAGGCAAAACCTGGTATGTTTAAAATTTTCTTAATTAATTTTGTATTTTGTGAATTACTTCTATGAGGCCTTTGCCATTGAGATGCTTGTCTTGTTTCTTACTAATTTGTAAGAATTCTTAATAGGTCACTCTAAGTCATGTATTTTGCAGGTTAAATTCCCCAGTTTGTAATCGTTTGCCTGTTAGTGGTACATTTTTTGACATAAATAAAAAAATATTTTTCTGTAGTCGTATGTTGGTCTTGTCCTTTATGGTTTTTGTCTATGGTACACATGGATTAGGAGGATCTTCTTTGCGCTGGTATTATTTTTTCTGGTACTTTATATTTTCTTTGTTTCTTTTAAGCCTCAACTCTATCTTCAATTTTAGTGTTTCCACTTGAAAAAAGGACCCAACTTTATTTTCTAAAAACAAAGCCCTGATTTGCGGTATTTTTTATTTTCACAGTGAAACTACTGCCATGGCTGATTTCAAGCTGCCTAGGGTGGGGCTGCTGGCTCTCACACTTCCCGTAAGCCTCTGGCCCTTGTTGGGGAGTGCTTTCCCTCCTGCTGTTTCTTTCCTTTTGGAGGGAGGTTAGAGGATGTCCTACCGTCCTCTTACCACCCTTTTACTCTCTATCCTACATAGTGGTCACGCTCTGCTCTTAACTGTTTCCCCCTGGGAGCGCGTTGCCTGCAGGGAGCACACGCTCCGCGTATTAGAGGAGCCTGACATCATGGAGAGGCCTGTGCTCATCCAGGCTGTGTCCAGGCAGCCGAGTTGACTTCTGGGTTCAGTAATAGGAAGTTCCCTTGCCTGCAGATAAACTGTGTCTCTTAATCTGGTCTTTAATAAAGATGAGGGTAGGAATCTCCCATCTGCTTGCCCTTTTGTCTTATATTGAAATTCACTTAAAGTTGGTACTATTCTAAATAAGGGTTGCCTAACCTTGGACCTCTTGACACTTTGGTCTGGATATTCCTAGTCGTGCAACTTGTCCTGTGCATTGCAGGATGTTTGGCAGCGTCCCTGGCTGCCCCCCACCAGATGCCAGGAGCACCCTCCTCTTTCCCCTGTCTTCTCACATTGGCTGGTGTTTTGAGAGTGACTTCATGATAGACTGTGCTCTGGTTCTCCAGAGTTTTAATGGTGATGGCCAGTGAGTGAAAAGAGCAAAAAGAACGGGAACGGCAGGGAGGCATGCTTCCTTTCTACTTGCGTTTCTTTCTCACAGAGTGAGATTGAGCAGTGTAATAATGCACTGGGCTTCTCTGTCCCTTTGTTCGCTCTGACCAGCAGACGTCGAGTGACTTAGCTGATTAAATGTGGGAGGAGGGAAACTGGGCATGTTCGCCTCAACTGCGTTTTCCTCTTGGGGTTGAGCTGCCTTCCACCAGTGAGCACATGTTATGCCCTGCTTTTGGCTCTCACTTTTATAGGGGTCTGCATGCAGACATAAAGAAGGCCGGGGTGGTCCAGCATGCCTATGGTTTTGTAGACTCATCTGAATAATTCGGTGGCAAACAAGTCATGGACGATGAAGATACATGATGGAAACTCTGAGGTCAGATGTGGAACTTTATTAGTCTCTTCTCTCTATTGAAGCTTTCTGCAGAGAGCTGTTAGGAAAAAACAAAGATCGTATTCTTATATTGATTTTGTAGATGTAGACTTACTATTAATGGAACAGTGATACAACCATTCAATATAAATATGCGCAGAACAACGAGGCATTGTTCAACTGACCGTGTGTGGCGAGGCAGATCAGAAGCACCGACAACCCTGCTGCCCAGTAAGAAGTGAATGGGTAAGGATTCACTTCTTTGACTCAGGTCATAAAGTTTCTGCTAAGGAATTGCATTTCGTCTCAGATTGTAAAGGTTCTGCTAAGGGTCAGCCTCAAGATCGAGTTTGTTCTTTGTTAAGATAAACATTATGTATACTAGGAAAAAACCCCTAAAATACTGAATCGATGAAATGATTAGGGGATTATCTGAATATCTTAGGAGTTTGGCTGGCATGGTTGATTGGCCCTCAGTGCGGTGACGAAAATGGGCTCTGGCTGGTGACAGTGCAGATCAGAGGCAAAACCCCGGGGGGCTCCAGCAGGGTCTGGGGCCCTGTGAACTCCACTCCCTGACATCCCTAAGGGAAGCGGCTAATGCCTGATCTCAGCCCAGCCTGATCCCCAAATCCATGTGCTGTCCGCTCCATGCATGGAGAGTGTGAGGTCAGCAGGCACGAGGCTGGAGCAGAGAGTGAAATAGACTTAGTCTACGTTATCTACGGTTGACCCTGGCTGACTCTTTGGTTTTTAGACATTTTATTCTTGAATTTAATAAGAAAAATCCTGTGAGACAGCAGCTTGTCGCCAGAGGGCACTGTGGAACAGGCAGCTAGTTGCTAAAGCCAAGGCTTGCAGCAAAGTTCTGGAACTCCAAAGAGTTCAAGAGGATGGCGACTGCTGGTTGACCAGAGAGCTGGACCCAAGCAATCCATGGCTCCTCACCCCCTCCCTGGTCCTTGAAATGTGCGTGCTGCCCACCACAGGAACCCAACAGGGGTTCAAGGATGCAACCTTGAGAGTAAGGTGTTGAGAACTTCTGGAGGGAAGATGCTTCTGAACCCAGGTAAGGCCTCTCCATAAATGTTTAAGATTCAGGCAGGTGGGTACGGATCTACCTGTTTTGAGGTTGCCCCAGACAAGCCTTGTAAGTTAGTTCTCTTGCTTATTCAGTTTGCCATCTGCTAACCTGGAGTTTGCTGTCTCTTCAGTCTCTCCTTGCTCTCCTCGTGTGGGGGCCAGTTCCAGGCTTCACCTGGTAAGCGCCAAGCTTTTATTTTGAACCAACAAACCTGTGTTTGAACTCAGGTTTTACTAACTATTGGATCACACCGCAAGGGCAGGTGAAGGGGTTGACTTTATATTATTTTACACTGCTTTTTCAAAAAGGAACCTTTTATATACTTTCTATATGAGGTACTTTTTCTGTTGTAAAAACATTAAGTATAATGTGGATGAAAACATGGGCCCTAGAATCAGACTTACGTGGACTCTAATCCCGATTAATCATTTATTGCGAGCGTAGGTGGCTGCTTAATGTCTCTGGCTTTAATCCTCTCATTTGTAAATTGGGAAAGAGAGCCACCTCCAGGATTATAATAGTTAACAAAGGTAATGTATAGAAAGCGTCCATTATAGTTTTAGTCACAGTAAGTGCTCAATAAATAAGTGGTGGTGATTATTACTGTTATTTAAGGATCCTCCAGGTTGGCTTTTTTTACGGTTTCTCTATGACAGCAATTCCATATAAACAATTCAAGTCGCCTGTCACTTGACATTTCCCCCAGGAATTGAGCCCCTCATCATCTTTGAATCTTTTGTCACAAAGCGCATGCTAGGGCACAAACGAAATTTGTTGAATTAAGTTGTGACACTAGCATAGGAAATTATCTTTTGTCCCATAATTGCTGCCCTTGGGAGATGGGCTCCATTAGCACTTCCTCATAGCAACCTTGTTATTTGTCATTGGTTTTAGCCACCTTCAAGGTCATCGTCTCCCGTGGGGAGTAAGAGATGGGAAGGAGCTTCTTTTTCCACTCACTGACGTACCTGGAGAGCCTCTCTTGGTGACCGCAGCTGGTAGTGTGGCATTTAGTTAGTGGGGAAAGCTTGAGTCAGGCCAGAGGCGGCCTGTGCCGGCCAGAGGGTGAGAGAAGGCTGCGGAAGAAGTGACGGGCTCATTGGGGCACTCGGCCCCAGTTTTCTCCCAGAGCCCCACTGGGTGCTTGGGTCGCCACGGGTGGGGATTGCGGAAGCTAGGGAGTGGGAACCACCACCAAGTCTGCAAGGACGCCTAGTTTCTTCTGTTCCACTTGACATTTACTTGAGAAGAAATGATGAGCTCCTGAGAGGCAGGGACCTCAGCCAACGAAGTCTGGCTTCCTGCCAGCCTTATGACAGGTGCTTGAGGGCAACGCAGGCTTGCACTGAGATCTGTGGCCTCGCACGTCACAGGACTCAGGGCCTGCCGAGTCAGCAAGGCGCTTACAGCACCTCGAGGCCCAGCCCCGCCCTTCAAAGACGAGGGCACCTAGGTCCAGAGAGGGGCCTGCGAGGGACCCAGGAACTGAGCGGGAACCAGGGCTTGGGCCCCTGGGACCTGGGTCAGAGTTCTGGGTTGTGCTGCTTTGCATTCACAACCTAGTGGTTCCGGTTGGGTTACCAGGGATGTCATGACCCCCTGCCCCCCGCCCCGCCCCAGAAGCTGATTGAAATCAGCCGCACTTCCCCTTGTGCGTCCTGTAGATGTGTCTTCCCAGTTTGTTTCCAAGACCCATCTGTCCCAGACGGGCGCTATCCTGTTAGAATGATGCCTCATCGACCTCTGGGCCCCTCGCACCTTTGGAAAGGCCGACAATCCGCGGCAGGGGCCAAAGGGCACAGGGCACAGGAGGAGGTGCTTAGGTGGGACAAGAGCTGGAAAGGAAGAGGGCCCAGGGAGGAATCTATTTAGATTTTATGTATTGACTTTAGAGAGGAGAGGGGGGGAGAAAGAGAAAGATTGATTTGTTGTTTCACTTATTTATTAATTTATTGGTTGCTTCTTCTGGTTTGTAGGCTGGCATCCCGCCCACTGAGCCACACCAGCCAGGGCCTGTTGGTTGCTTCTTATCCATGCCCTGACTGGGGGTCAGACCTGCAACCTTGGCGTATCTGGATGACGCTCTAACCAGCTGAACTGACAGGCCAGGGCGGCCCAGGGAGGAATTTATTTTTTATTTTTTGTTTTTAAAAAAGATTTTATGTATTTATTTTTAGGGAGAGGGGAAGGGAGGGAGAGAGAGAAGGAGAGAAACATCAGTGTGTGGTTGCCACCTGTGTGTCCCCCACTGGGTACCTGGCCGGCAACCCAGGCATGTGTCCCTACTGGGAATTGAAGCAGCGACACTTTGGTTTGCAGATCAGCACTAAATCCACTGAGCCACACCAGCCAGGGCCCAGGGAGGAATTTAAAGGAAGCATGGCGGTGGGGTGGGGCTGGCTTCTAATACCTGCTCCGTCTCTTCTCAGTGGTGTGTCCTTGGAGAAGTTACTTGACACTAAGCCTTAAAACACTCCTCTGTAAATGGCAGTGATGGTGTGCACTTCTGCTTGTGCGAGAGGTAAATAAGAGGATGTACATAAGTGTAGATGATGTTACATGTACTGCGCGAGGTAATGTATCTGAACTGTGTGAAATCTGGGTGCACCCCCAATACTGGGTGTGCAGTGGGCCCCCGGAGGTCAGAGCTTCCTCACTCACTCCTTCCTGGAAACTCCTGCAGGGCCCAGAGCGCCTCACGTCTCCCACCCATCGCGGAGCTCCTGGCCTCAGGGCTCTTCCAATTGTGCAGGTTGTTTTGTAACGACAAGGGTCAAAGCAGTTAGTGTTTGTTGCTCCTAAGAAAGAAAAGGGGATATTTATTGTTTCCCATAACTTGACATCCAGTTACCTGCATGGCTAGATCCAGGGGTCCCAAGGATGGTGGCAGCTGCCGTCTCCCCATGGCCTAGCTCTGCTCTGTGCTGGTGTAGACGAGAGCGGGGGGCAGGACCACCGGCCGCTGTCAGCAGAAAACCACGCAGAAACCCCACCAAGAGCCGGGAAAGTAAGATGATGTTTCTGTAGCGGACCCCGGAAACCTGATTTTTGCTACTTCTTTCTAAGCGATCCCCAGGAGAAATAAAGGGCAAAAAATACCTTTCATTGCTTTGGAACAGTAGCGGCAACTTCTGGCTGTCCATTTTCACTCTCTGCTTACATGATTGTTCAGCTAAAGACTACATTAAAAATTTTTTATTTATTTATTCATTTTCGAGAGAGAGAGAGGAAAGAAGAAAGAGAGAGACACTCACATACACAGACAGTGAGAGAGAGACGGAGAGAGAAACACCGATCTGTCGTTCCACCCACTCTTGCAGCCCTTGGCTGCTGCTTGTATGTGCCCTGTTTGGGGATCAAACCCACAACCGAGGCATATCGGGCGACACTCTTAACTAACTGAGCTGCCCATCCAGGGCTAAAGACTACATTCCCCAGTTTCTCTTCCAGCAAGTGGAGCCACACAAAAATCACCCACAGGGCTCTGGCCAATGGGAGGCGAACGAGGGCACGGAGCGCGCGATGGACGCTGCAGAGCAATGGGGAGCTGCTGTCCCAGCCCGAGGCCGCCTAGCTGGTCATTTGCATGAGTGAGAAGTAAACTATCCTATTGAACCCGGCGGGGTTAGCCTAACCGAGACAGGCATAAATGCAAAATGCAGCACCTTAGTGAGGCTCTGCTGGCCTACATGCAGAGCAGGATGAAGACGAGCCAGGATTTTCCAAAGCAACAGCTGCGAGAGCTTTGCTCAGAGGGAAGCGCTCTGAGTTGGTTCTGATGGATGCGGCCTATGGAGCCCATGGTGGACAGTTGTCAGAAGCACGGAGAGGCTGCGTGAAGGCGCAAAGACCGCCGGCATTCATTTGGTCAACTTCTGTACATTTTCATTTCCAGCAAGCCTTTAAAAAAATCCATTTTATTATAGAAACATTCAAACATCACAAAGCTAGAGATAACATCCGTCCCCAGAGTCAACAGTGGTCAACATGCCATACGTGCTTCATCTCTCTTCCACCCTCCTTCCTTCCTCCACCCCTTCTCTCCACCCTTCTTCTCTTTTTTGTTCTTTGGGTGTAGGGTTTTAAAGCGAGTCTGTCCATATGTGACTGGACCCTGAATACTCTACATATCTCTTAAAAATGAGCATATTTTCTTACAGAACATACCATTATCACACCAAGTCAAATTAGAAGTAACTCAGTAATACTGTCTAATACTCAGAAACGTGTGCTATTTTGCCTTGTGACAGATAACTTTTACCTTTGTTCCTGTGGTACTTTGAAGCTACAATCATGTAATTTCCTTATGTACTATAATCCCCTTTTGGGAATTCATAGTTCACATATTTCTGAGGTTGTCAAAGATAACTTCCTAGTAAAGCACTTTGTGTACCACTTTACATAACAATGTGATAAACATTTGGGTAAAGCCATGTGTACAGGGATGGGCAAAAATAGGTTTACAGTTGCAATACAAATGAATAATATAATAATAAAAAAATAACACAAGAATAAACTTTCACGTACTCACAACTATAAGCCTACTTTTGCCCAGTGAGAAGTGAGGTGCCGTGCTGTGAAGACAGCTGAAGAGAGGGGCTGAGCTTTACATACAAGTACATATTGCTTGGGCACCCAACCCGAATAATTCAGACCAACAAGAGAGGCGGGGGGGGGGGGGGTAATGGGGAGGAAAAAAGGAGACAAGTGTAATAGCATAATCAATAAAATATACAAAAAAAAAAAAGACGGGGAATGGGTAAACAAATTGTGGTATATTCACACAATGGAATGTTAAACAGTCACAACATGGATGAACCTTGTAAACACGTGAAGTAGAAGAGGCCAGACACAAAAAGGCCACACAGTGTATGGTTTCTGTGATGTGATATACCCCGAACAGGCTACTCCATAGAGCCAGAAAGCAGACCGGCGATTACCGGACGACGCAGGAAGGGAGAAGGAGGAGTGTCTACTTTTTGGGTGCAGGGTGTTCAAATGGGGGATGAAAGTTTGGAAACGAGGGAGCTGTGGCTGCACAACACTGTGAATTCACTAAATACCACTGAACTGTGCACTTTGAGATGGTCAGTTGGATCTTAGGTGAATTTCACTTCAATTAAAACAAAATAGCTGGGAAGTTTTTAAAATACCTGAGCCCCTACCTTTCCCAGCCCCCCGTTCTGGTCTGCCTCTTAAGGAGCATATTCATGTGTTATAAGGGATATGAGGTGACTACCTAGCCTAGGGTGACTCATCATCATTTATTAAGGAACCTGGAGGCTTAAGAGCAGTGCGTTTCGGGCAATTTGCTGATTCCTTCAGGCAGGCTTACTGCTGAGCCACGTGGGTAGCAAGAAATAGCATATGATTAAAGCAGAAGCAATTACTCTTAGAAAATCACCATTGATTTTGAAAGCTCTTGTCCTGAGCTAGTGGCTACATGGAGACCAATTAGGATGCTGTCTAGAGGAGAGGAAAGTTGTTTTCTCCTCTTTAGGAGAGAAAGGGAGCCTAAACTCCCCTGTGCCGAGTAGTTAGGTCTTCCTCTGGGGAGCGGGAGTGGTGGGTTTGGGAGGGGGCTGCTGGCAGGTTAGTCGTAGGTGGCTGGGGTTTGTATTAACGCAGCTTCGGCTCCCTGTTGCTCTGTCTCCTTGGTGATAAAAAGGAGCTGTTCCAGTCTTCCGTTTGTCTTCTTTATAGTCTTCCTGGGGTCTGATTAGTAAGGAGGAAGGGGCAGGGGCCACCCTCAGGAGCCCTGGTTTCTGCCGTAGACTCTGCGCTAGGATCCCTGTTTGGGCCTTTCTCCTCAATCATGTCAATCAGAGTGGAGCCCAGCAAAGGGGGGTCCCCTCCCAGGGCCTCATTTAGAGACAGATCCTGGAACGCAAATTCTTACTGAGAAGGAATTCAAAGAATTTGGGCAGTGGGAGCTTTTACTCCTTACTTCTGAAACCCTTCTCAGGTAGGATGTCAAAACAAAACAAAACAAAAACCTCAAGGAATGTCATTTCAGTCAACATCATCTCCCACTCCCTACGCCACACCTGAAGCCCTAGTACCCGTCCTGGCCGCAGCATTTACTTTAAGGACAAGTCCCTTACCATTTCTATGCCGCCCTTCCCACATTGCCAGGTAATTGTGCCTGTACTTAACTGTCATTGTGGAGACCAGAGGGAGTGGGAGTGCTCTGGTTTCAGCTGGCATTGCCGCTTCTCCTGCCTGATCCCTTGCTCAGGTTAGGCTGCCACCAGGCTCCCCATCGGTTGCTGGGACACAAACCCCTCCTCCTAACCCAGAATTGGTGACTCAGACCACAGCTTGGTGATCTGTTGTGACCCTAGCTCCATTCTGAATAAATGGCCTTTCGGCGAAACCGGCAAAAAGTTTTTCAAAAGTTAAAACTAGGATAAATGCACACAGATCCAAAACAATTCTGCCCTTTTCGAAATGCTGCAGGTTTGATAAATGGTGGGAGTTAACCACAGTGGTTAAGAACATGCGTGGGTCTGAGTCAGAAAGACCTAGATTTGAGTTTTCATGAACTTGGACAGGTAGCTTAGGCTCCCTGAACCTGTTTCCTTGTCCGTAAAATGGGGTTAATACAGGACTGACCTCGCCCTGTCGTTGCGATAATATGACACGAGGTATGATAACACAGCGTCACTATGGGCCAGCATTTTGTACAGAGACTTCAGGGGCAAGCTTATTACCTCCCCCCCAGTTCACAGAGGAAAAACCCGAAGGCCAGAGAGGTGAGAGAGTCCCCATGATCACCCGGCGGGGAAACTAGGGAGCTGGGCTTCAAATCTAGGGTGTCTGCCACCTGAAGCCCTGCTCTAAACAGAAGCCGGGTGCTATATTTAACATCCCCAGCACATGAGAAGCAGTTCAGAAAGACCAGCTCTCACTATTGTTGTTTATAAGTAAATGTTAAATGTGAATTTGTTTTACATTCCTTAAAATGCTCCAAAGATGATAAAATAATATGAGCTAGCAGGCACAAAGACGGAAGAGTGTTCAAAATTTTAGTTTATAAAATTTTATGTTTATGTTTCAGTTTATAACAAAACTTCTAATCATTTATAAATCATTTTAGACACACTGGGAAGAGCCCTGTCTGCTTGTCGTTGGGTGTCTCACCTTCTTACAGCCTCCTGGTCACCATTTTTGCCTTCCCACTGGGACCCACTGAGGCCCTTGATGGAACCTCTCAAACGGGCCCAGGGTAATAGGGCCCTCTGCTTGGCTGTCCTCCGTCCCAGGGCTGGTCACTGGGTCTCCCCTGACTCCCTGCCCTTGGCCATGTATAATGACCGTCTCGGTATTATTTGTCCCACTTTCTGAGTTTCTGTTCCAGTGCACACGAGCACAAATCTTAGTTTGAGATTTTGATAGCCAGTCTCTGATAAGTGCATTTATTATGTGTAATCGTTAACTACTTCTCAGGCATTTGCCCATTTACTTTTCACAACTAGGTAGATACTATTATTAATTCTAATTTAATGTAGACCTTCAAACTCTTTGTTTAAATAAAAAAGAAATCTACCTCAAGTCATAGGTTTTATTTTAGTTTGTGCATGCGGCAGAAAGAAAAGTGCCATTTATCTTTTCCTGGCTTACAGAAAATGTTCGGGCTGGGCCAGCCTGCTGTGCTGCCTATGGACCTCTGTCCCAAGAGAGGGCTTTCACTGCCACCCAGCCCTGGGGGTGGCTGTGGAGGCCACAGGACAAAACAGAAGGGTACTAAGATGCAAACTACCTGAAGCCTTCAATCACCCCATGGAGGACAGGAGAGCAGCCTGATGTGTATTCATCTTTACGTGAACAAGAAATAAACATTTGTTGTTGGATTAGGTTGCTAAAAACTGTCTTTTTTACTGAAGTATAGCCTAGTTACCTGACAAATACATACAGTTAGAGTGGGACGGACAACTGACCAGGAACCTCACGAAATGACCGCTAATACGTGGGCATAAGGAGACCCCGAGTGAAGCAGATTGCCCTCCGTAGCGTGGGCGGGCCTCCCCTAATCAACTGAAGGCCGCAAGCGGAGAGACTGAGGTCTCCAAAGGAGGAAGGGACTCTGCCTCCAGATGGCCTTTGGCCCCAAGACTGCAACACCATCTCTTCCCCGGGTCTGCAGTGTGCTGGCCATCCCTGCAGATTTCGGACTTCCCTGCCCCCACAATGGAGTGCACCATACCCTTCAACTAAATCTGTTTCTGTGCATAGAAAAAGAGAAAACTTATAAATAGTTATGCTTTTCAGAAACCAAAGATATCAATTTAAATATCATTATCCAGGGAATACATTAGTAAGAGAGAAGGCCAAGTAGAATCATAGACTTTGAGAGGTAAGAGCTTACTTCCACCATCTGACTGTCTTAGGAGACTCCTTTGTTAGCAAAGCCACTTTCATGGACAGTTTTGAACCTAGACAGCTCGTTGCTTTCTGCAGCTGGGAGGGAGGTGTGGATCTTGCAGGGATTTCTTTTACTAGCTGCGGGGAGGTCATTTGTTTTTCACGGTCATGACTGCATATTTCATTAGTTAGCATGAAGAGAAATAAAGGCTGGCCTGGGAAGCTCACAACCTATAATGAGGAAAGGAAAAGTGTGCAATAGGGTTATTAACAAGGAACGTGGGTACTGTGCCGGATAATCTCCTTTGGCCCCCCCCAGACATGCCCTCCACCCTTCTTTGCTCTTTGCTCTGGGACATAGGGTTGCCAGAAGAGGTAGAGGGGGCTCAGTTACATTTGCATTTCAGTAAACAGATACTTTTTTAGCATATCTATGTCTCATGTAATGTTTGGGACATACTTATGCTAAAAAAGCATTTGTTGTTTGTCTGGAAGTTTCATTTACCTGGGCTGCTGTATTTGTATTTGCTAAATCTGGCAACCCTACCTGGGAGGCCTTTCTGTCTTTGCTGCATCAACAGGTTCCTGTCCTCTGGCTTCCTGTTGGGTTTGATCTATGAGTGGCACTGGTGGGAGGGGCGTGGGCAGGTAGAGAAGGAGGTTGGGGTGTTATTCTGTTGCTCACTGCGGATTGGCCGATTGCCCGTGTCCCTCCACACCTCTTGCTAACACTGGGACACTTGCTTCTCTATCCCTGTTTGGTTTCCCTAAACTCTGCCCACATCTTTATAGGTGAGACCCTTTATCAAACTCTGTCAAATCGCCTAATCTGAGGTGCCATCTGCTTCTAGCTGTGCCCTAGCCAATAAAAGACATGCAGTGTTTTACATCTAAAGAAGATACTGTTATTATCTCTATTTTGCGGAGGAAAACAATGAGGGTCAGAGAAAGGTTGAGCCACATGCCGAAGGTTTCAATAATGTAAATAGTGAACACTAGGTAACACACCTAACTCTGCCTAATCCGAAACTCAGTACCCCGCTGTGCTGTGCTTTGTTACTGAGCTGGAGGGGGTGAGGCTGGAGCTGCAGGACAGTTGCCTGAGCTTCCTTGTTCATGCTTCCGCGCCGGCATGCAGAGGGGGCGACAGCTGCTGGGAGGCGGACTATGTTGTTGGCCCTGATTCTTCACTCCTCTCTGGTTCGTACTTCCCCGCCTTCTCAACTTGCGTTTGGCCCATGTGACCGGCTTTGGCCAACAGAAGGATTCAGAGGCGATGGGTGCCATTGATCAATCTCAGTGAGCCCTCCAGAGCTTGTAAGATCAAGGAAGGACAGGTGAGTGTGATGGGGAGTGAGCACCAGGGTCGGGTGGAGAACTGGGGGTTCTCGCTAGTTGAATTGGGACAGAGGGGTTCCCATTGCCTGGGGTGTAACAATTGCTGATTGGCTAGTGCCATTCAATATTCAGGAATATATTTCTAAAAAAATCAGCAAACTGGTCGTGGGAAGCTGTTGCACCTTGGCTTAGTCTAATATTTTTAAATTTTATTTTTTTAATTGAATTTATTGGGGGTGACAGTGGTTAGTAAAGTTATACAGGTTTCAGGGGCACGATTCTATAATGTAGCATCTGTACATCGCGTTGTATGTTCACCACCACAAGTCAAGTTTCCTTCCATCAGCATTTATCTCCCTGTTATACTTGGCTTAGTCTAATTTTTATAGAGGTGTCACTCTTCTGGGTTGTCAGAGTGGAAGCAACAATGAATCACAGGAAGTCCTATTGTCAGGACTTAAGTTTTTAAAAATGTTAGGAAAAGAAATTTCACGCATCTGTCATTTTGCTGGGTGGGCTTTGAGAACGTTATTTTGAAAGTCGGTAGGGAAGCTATAAACCCATTGCCCAGATCTGAGGGCTTTGCGTCACCTTTGAAGGCAGTGGCGTCTCTTTTGGAGGATTATGCGTCAACAGCTCTTTCTAGAGAAGCTTCAATTCCATCTGCATGTGAGGTGAGGCACGGACTGCTCTCCTCACAGGCCATATAGGCATCTGCCTGCACTGCAATGTGGGGTGGTGGCCGTGTCTTACTATCTCTTTACTCCTCGCATCTGAGGCATTTCCTGGCATGTAGCTAGTGGCTGTGTAAATGGGAAATTGAAGCGAACTTTAGCCTTTCGCATTTGAGAGACTCATATACAAACCGACAGCTTGGGACCGGCTACCGGCAGCAGCCAGCCCGGGAGACCAAACCAAAACTCCTAAAGCAGTGGGCCCCAAACGGCCAAGACGTGATCAGTAACTGACAGCGTCTGTAACTTTGGTCCCTGCTTTCAACTTGGGACCAACTGGAGAAAGCCAAACATGCTCCGCTGACTAACCACACAGGATACTCCGCTTCTGTAATCTCCTCTACAGCTCCCCCAGGCCCACAGCCTCCAATCGGAGTGTGCTGGGAGCTGCCTTTCTCCTTCCCACTTCTCTGCCCGCCTTCGAGTCTGGGCTAAAACCTAAGCGAGGGTGGCCGACCCCCTTACTATATATCAAGCCTTGAAAAAACAGCCTTTGCTTGTTCTCATTTGGGTGGTCTTCATTTATTTCCACACTTTTGGAGTAACTGCTTTGTTTAATGAATCGAAATAAGAAGATTTAAACTATTTTAATTAAATACAACGATTATAGCAGGCGCAGTGTTTACCAGGTGCTAGACTATTTGCTGTTCCTATTTTTAAAAAATGGCTATTTATTTATTTTTTAGAGAGAGGGGAAGGGAGGGAGAGAGGGAGAGAAACTTTGATTGGTTGCCTCTTGTGCGCCCCCTACTGGGGACCCGGCCTGCAACCCAGGCATGTACCGAGACTGGGAATCAAACCAGTGACATTTTGATTCTCAGGCTGGCGCTCAATCCACTGAGCCACACAAGCCAGGGCTACTGTAATCTTTTTAATTAATGATTTCTAAAATTTGAAATTTAAAAAGTGTAATTAACATTATTAATAATTTTTATTATAAGAACCATTTTCTATTTTGTTGCTTTATAAAAAATTCAGACTGATCTATAATTTATTAAAATGTTATATATTAAGATCTATTTTAATAAAAGTACAGGGATAAGAACAAACCCCAAGTCACTGAAATCTTACTTGTTTTGGGTACAAAACAGAGGCTGCAGTGCTGAATGTGGGAAAAAGAAGCTCTATCCTGAGCACGATCACAGTCACTGTCCCCCAGAACTTTTCCTGTGAACTTTCCTGTGAATGGCAGAGAGCAAGTATTGCTGGCTCTGTGGGCCATACAGTCTCTGTCTAACTGACTCAACTCCGCTGTTGTAGTGCAGAAGCAACTAGAGAGAATATGTGATGAATGGGCATTGTTTTGTTCCAAAACCACTCTCTTTTTAGACCCTGAAATTTGAATTTCATGTACTTTCACAAGCCATGAAATAGTCTTTTTAAACTTTAAAAATGTCAAAAAACATTCTTAGCTCACAGGCCACATAAAAACAGGTGACTGGGAGATTTGGCTCCGGGTCATTGTTTGCTTTATAACATAAAAATGCTGAATTTCTTTTAACTTAGCAGCTAGTACAGGTGATATTGAGATTAATTGTTGCTTTTCCTATATATTTCTGCTATGATTTTTATGTGTCTTTATATATGACATAAGGCATAAGGTATAAGTGTTTCTAACTTAGTAAGGATTGATTCAGACATACACCCACACACGTTTCATATAAAAGAATATATTCACGTACATATGTTTCATATAATATTATGTATAATAAAAAATAACATGATAATGTCTTCTCTATCCTTCGGTTTCCTTTAGAATTGTGTTTCCTCCTTCTGACTTAGACTCTGGCTCAGAACCGGCCGGGCTGGATCGGAACAGAGCCAACATGTAGATGTCCTTTAAAGTCTCAGGGAATTACAGACATTAGCTTTCTTTTCTGGCTTTATTTCCTACTAGTGTAAGGGACATTAATAGCAATTGGAACTCTCCTGCTAGTAGCCTTTAGATGTCAGTCACAGGACCCTTCGGCAGAAACTGAGCCACAGTGAAACCCTATGAGGCCTTGCTGGCAAATGGGCATCGCATGCCCCGCCCCCTCCTGGCCCCAGTCTGTGATAGTCATCTCTAACCTATCGCTGTCCTCTCTGCTGCTCGCCTGCATGTGGCGCCAGCTTCCTGCTAAGCCCAGTACCAATCAAATGCAGGCACACTAAATGACACCGACTTGCCACGTCTGCCGTGTTTTTCTCAATCTTGTTCTAACAAAAGCTCAGATGTTAAAATTTATCATGTGCAGAAGAGTTGAAGAAGCTGGGAAGGGGGACTCATGTGCCTTTCAGATTTGGTCTTTTTTAGTTCGATCATAAAATCTAGTGGGGTTTGTTCTTCTTTGATTGTTGGAAGTGATTCAATTTCATTTCGTTTAACACAGCTGAGACAAAACATGAAATCTACAATAGGAATATTAAAACTCTGCATTTAGGTTCAAAGGCCCATGTACTAAGTGGGGGAAGCATCCACCACAAAGCGGGCCTGGGGTTTTCCATTGGATGATATTTTCAGAGCACATTGCTGGGTGTCTTGGGTCTGCTCGTTTATAGGAAGGAACAGCTCCAAAGTATTCTGTCCCAATTAGACCACATCTGGATGATGGGCTTCAGTCTGGGAATTCAATTTTAAGAAAAACAGCCATGGCTGGTGTAGCTCAGTGGATTGAGCCGTCGGCCTGTGAACCAAAGGGTCGCTGGTTCAATTCCCCAGTCAGGGCACATGCCTCTGTCTGTAAATAAAACCTTAAAAAAAAAAAGAGAGAGGAACATTAAACAACAACAACAACAACAGCAAGTCACTATTAAAAGGAGCACCGTGGAGGAGAGCAAAGGGCCTGACCAACCTGTCATGTGGGGAAAAGCTAATGCGAGCAGAGTGGCTGTCTTCATGTGTTTACGCTTTTATCACCTCGAAGAAGACACAGGTTGATTTGGTGTTGCTCTGCCAAGTCTTCATTCTTTCTTTCTTTTCAATAATTGGGTTAAAAAGTTGTGGTAGAATACCCTTGGCATAGAATTTCCTACCTTAATTATTTATACAAGTACCATTCAGTGGTGTTTAATATATTCACATTGTTGGGCAACCAGCCTCCAGAACTTTTCATTTTTCAAAACTAAAACTCTGTACCCACAAAACACTTCGCCATCTTTCCTTCCCCCCAGCCCTTGGCAACTGCCATTGTACTTTTTGTTTCTATGAGTTTGAGTACTCTAGGTACCTCATATAAGTGAAATTATACTTTATTGGTCTTTCTGTGACTGACTTATTTCACTTAGCGCAATGTCCTCAAGGCACTTCCGCGTTGTAGTGTGTGTCAGAATTTCCTTCCTTTTTAAGGCTGAATAATATTTCATTGTATGTATGTACCGTATTTTCTTTATTCATACTTGGATGGACATTTGGTTTGATTCTGCCTTTTGGCTATTATGAATAATGTTGCTATCAACATGAGTGTACAAATGTCTCTGAGACCCTGCTTTAATTCTTTTGGGTGTATATCCAGCAGTGGTATTGCTGAGCGATATGGTAGTACTATGTCTAATCTTTTGAGGAACTGTCCTACTTTTTCCAATATAACAGTTGCACCATTTTACTTCTTACCAGGAGTGCACAAGTGCTCCAATTTTTTCACATCCTCTCCACTACTTGTTATTTTCTGTTTCTTTGAGAGCAGCCGTCCTGATGGATGTGAGGTGACATATCATTGTGATGGAGAGTGTTTCTGAACCTGTGGGGACCCATCCTCCTTTTGAAAGAAGATAAAAATCTCAAGTCCCTTTAAAATGCTAAAAGTCAACATATACTTCATTTTGTATTTTAACAGCAAGGGGAAAATAAAAGATATATCAACGTGGTAGACTGAGTGGTTTAAATTTTGTTCTTTATGCTTTCATGTAGTTTCCAAATTTTACCCTAAAATGTGTATCGCTTTAACCATCCGAAAAAGAATACATTATAAAAAGTAATGAACTATCAATTAAGACATTAATTAGGGGCTGCAAGTTTTAATTTTACTTTTTTCCCTCCTTTGTCAGTGCCCTATAGAAGGAAGTCCTTCACTGGATGCTAAGTTGGAATAGATAGATGGCCCACAGATCCAACTTCAATTTTCTCCTTGATTTTTACAGTAGACAGAACATTGGTTGGAACCAGAAGACCTGAGAGCTTAAACTGGATTTGTATCTCCCCTTACCTACCACTTACATTTGGGCAATCCATTGTAGCTTTTAAGCTTTTGTTTTGTTTGCATATAGGAGGAGGGTAAATAATACCTTTAACCTTTGTAATTTACCAGGATACTATGAAGACAAATGAAATGATGGAACATTCAGCTGGAAAACATCCTGTGTGTCATTGTTTTTAAGAACGATAATGCATTCCTGTACCATTCTCAGAGGCTTAGCAGTGGCCTCACAATGACAGGGCTCTATATCCCAGCCCTCTCTGGCTCTCAGATTACCCTGGAGTGGATCAGCCTTGACCTTTCAAAGCTGAGCTACATGCATTTTCCCTTTTATTTACCAATGCCTAGGGTATAGCTCAGGTGCCCAGCATTATATTATATTCCCATAGTCCCCACTGGGCAGGACCCATGTGTTCTGTTGGGTTGACCATAAAAAGCCGTTGATGCCCAACCGATGTTGAAGGACCCCAGCTGAGTTCTTTCTCTGCTCCTGTGTGTTGTGACTTGATATGAAATCATTTGATTACATGAGTTCAGGGCTTTCTGTAGAGACCTCCCAGCTTCCTTGGGAAGAGTTAAGACCTCTTCAGCAAGGAGGAGTTAGAATAGGCTAACAAGACAGAGCTGTGAAACTGGCGAAACTTGTCACTGTGATTGTGCTAGAAGGAGATGGATACCCGGGTTATAATATTTGGCCCCCATTTTGTTGAGATCTGCTGCCACTAACACACTGGTTGATTCCAGATGCTCCAGCCTGACCAAGGAGAAGGCTGGACTCTGGGACCTTCAAGGTCCCTTTGGGGGTGATTGTTGGTTAATGACCCGGCTTCCAGTGTGGCCTCTGTGGGGTCCTAAGGAAATCATTTCACGTCTCTGAGCCTCCATGTTCTCATCTGTAAAGGAAGATAATATTTATATCATAAGATTGTTATAAGGATTACATGAGATAAAGTACATATAATATCCAGGGCTGCATCTAGTGCCAAGTAAGCTCTCAAAATACTCTTGCCTGCCCCTCTGCCCTTTACTCAAACAGGTAAATTAATCTCTGCAAAAGCATTAGCTAACCGAGGCTTAGAGTCCCCTCTCAGGGATACTTATATTCTACAAGGGGACTCTTAAAGGTAGTGTCAAATAAAACAAATCCAGACTTAGTAAGGAATGACTCTGTTCGAAAGGATTGTTGCAGAGGGGGAAAGGGACTAGTACAACTGGGAGAAGGCGAGTGTCTAAAGAGTTAGGTGAAAGCGGTTTTCTTTTACAGAGAGGAGTAAACAGGCCTGGAAGGAACTGGATGTGGAGAAGTTACGTGAAAGGAAAGCGCGACGGGACAGTAGACCAGAGAATATTTCACCCCGAGTCCAGCCTGTTCTCAGGAGGGGCTGTCTTCTGGCTCAGGCTGGGAGTGGACCGAGCTCAGAAGCCTGAAGGAAGGAGAGAAACTTAACCAAAGTTTGGTTTACGAGCATTTTGTCTCACTGATCAGTGGAGAATAAAATAGTTCAGTTAATCATTTATGAGGCAACGCATGGGAACTTGGAGTGTCGGTGCATAGGTCATAGGTCATAGGTCAGTGCAGGAATATCCTTGACTCTTACCTAAGTCCTTTGGGTTTCTAAAAAAATTTTTTAAACTCTTTCTTTCTTATTTATTTATTTTATTTTAGTAAGTTGTTTTCTGGGACACGAAAGGGTGGGGGCTTCCTCTGTTGTCACGGTTTTCCAGTAGCATGGGGCTCAGGGAAAATTCAACATTGTCAATGGTAAAACCTTAGGGACCCAAAGTCACTCAGTTGGAGACATCCTCCCAGGATACGGATGGGTGAGTCCAGTCTTTCCAGTGGTGCTCAATGCCCCCTCTGCCAAGCACCTGCTGATGGAGATCTGGAGGGGGCTCCCTGGCCCTCAAGGGATGGGTGAGGTTGGAGGCCTGGAGGAGGACAGGCACGGTGAGGAGACCACCCACAGCTGGCGTATTTCTGACGCTTCCCCTGACCGAGCAGACCATGCTCAGGTGCATTTGAAAGAACACAAGGGGAGAAGAGACTGTTTTCCAGGCCCATCTCTTCTCCGGGAGGAGAACGGGGAGGCTCTATCAGTGGCAGTGCCCACAGCCATGTCTTAGTGGCACTAAGCCTCCTTCTTGGAGGGTGTGTGTGTCCTTCGGGAGGGCCTGGGTCAGCCTGCGCGGTGGGGGCGGACCCTGCGTGCTTAGGAGAGAAACTGTTTACCATCAAGAACTATTACGTTTGTGCGTTTTCCTAGTAGGGACAGCCAAGTGGAATATGTCACTCAGGGTGGGTCCAGAACACCTTGCCTGCTTCCACACTCACCTTTTTTTTTTTTTAAAGATTTTATTTACTTATTTTCAGAAAGAGGGAAAGGGAGGGAGAAAGAGAAGGAGAGAAACATCGATGTGTGGTTGCCTCTCTCATGCGTCCAGTTGGGGACCTGGCCCACAACCCGAGCATATGCCCTGACTGGGAATTGAACCGGTGATTCTTTTGTTTGCAGCCTGGTGCTCAGTCCACTGAGCCACACCAGCCAGGACTATCATTGCTAATGATATCAAGTTGAGGTGTGAAAATAGGAAATATCTGTTGAGGGAGCTCCCTTTCTAAAAAGGCCATTGTCCTAGAATGAGATTTTTTTTTTTCAAACCTATATGTCCACCTGGTGAGCAAGGGAAGAATAAAAAATGATTAAAATTATTAAAAATTAATGTAGCCATACAGACCCTGTTTGTTCCTGTCACCTGCCCTGAAAAGATGGGTTGTGTGAGGCTTCTCCCTGTGGTCCTTGCATGGGGCAGGGACTACAGGGCGTATTCTCCTGAATGGCGTTGGGTCCTTCCTGTGATGTTAGCTCAGGACCTAGGATCTCGGCTTCCGCCCACCTCACAGGAGACAATGTCAAGGACAGTGGGCTGTGTAGGGCTCACAACTGTCCTCTCGCAGTTAATCCTCTGATTTGTCCCTACTTTAAATACCAGGGTGCTGGGCGCTGAGTGAGGAGGAGAGGAGGTTGGGTCCCCAGACAGCTGAGAAACCTCTGTCCCGTATTCCAGCCTTAGATTTGCAATTGTGTACAGCACCATCATCTCGCTGTGTAATTCAATGCCTGAAAACCTTTGGGATGGGGAGCAGTGTGGCTAGGACATTGGGTCTAGGAAGAGGAGTCCCGGGCACAAGACCCAGCTTCACCGCCAACTAACTGGCTGTGTGACTCGTGGCAAGACCTGCCTGAGTAAGTGAACAGCTTCTTCTGGCCCCGGTTTAGGCGTCACCACCTCTCCACTGCAGCCAGAGAAGGGATGGGGCCGGCAGGGCGCCTAAGAATAGGCTCCCTGGCTGCTCTGGCTTCCGGTCAGGAGAGCTCGCAGGACCGACTGGCGCCTGCCCCCCCGCGCTCCCGCAGAGAACCAGCCACGCTGACTCCTCTTGCACCTGCGCCGCCCTCTCTGGCCTCAACCCCGCACGGGAAGGGTGGGCAGTCTTGGTTCCCACGAGGGGCAGACGCCGCGGGAGAGGGGCGTGGGAGGAGGCTCTGCGGGGAGCAGGGTGGCCAAACCTTGCTCAGGGGCAGTGGCAAGCAGACAAGGAAGAGCAGTGATGTTGGCTCTAAGAAGAGTAATTGAGAAGAAAACACGTGTAGGCTCCTCCTCTCCGCTTGTTAAACTCTCCATCCTCCCGGGGGCAGAGGCGACCCAGCTGTGTCGGGAGGAGCCGGAAGGCCGTGCGGGGCTTGGGCCCCAGGTGAATCAAGTGCAGAAAGTGGAGTAAAAAGTACCCCTCACCTAACCCACGCCCCTCCCTCTCTCCACCGCCCCCTCCCGGCCGCAGTAAAGTCTCCGGACAACCTGTGCACACGGATCCCTCCAAGTGTCCCCATCCGCCCCGGACCGTCAGGCAGGTGTGGACACGGCCTGGGCTATCCTTCGTCCGTCCGGGGTGGGAGCGCAGCCCTCCGGGCCGCCTCGTTCTCCCCCTCCTTCGCCAAGGAGGCGCGGCAACCCGCGGAGTCAGAGGACGAGCGGAGGCTCGCAGGCGCTCTGTGCGAGCAGGGAGTGCGCCAGCGGCAGGCAAGGGGTGTGGGTCCCACGGGGAGACGTGGCCGCTCACCTGGGCTCTGCCCGGCCCGCTGAGATGGGCTCCGTCTCCTCGGCGCTGGCGCGGTCCCGCAACGCGGTGGTGCGGTCGAACTCGTCGCCACCGCAGCCCGAGGCGCCACCGGCGGCTGCCGCTGCTCGCAGGGACCCATTCGTGCTCCCCAAGACCCGGAGGCTTGGACCCGAGCGCAGAGAGACGCCCGCCCCGCCCGCAGCCTGGGAGGCTCAGCCCGCGGCGGGGAGCCGGGAAGGGCGCGCGAAGTTAGCGAGTCCGGAGCTGTCCCCGGTGCTGAGGCGTGCGGAGGGCATGTCCCAGCCCGACGGCCCCGGAGGCTGCGGCGCCTCGGGTGAGTCTCTATCACGCACAGGGATCACGGGGAGCTGCTGCCTGGAGGGACCTGGGGTCAGGGGTGGGGGGGCGCTTCTTACCTAAGGGTGCAGAAATGAAGGCTCTGTCTCCCGACGGGATTTTGCCTTTCTTGCTCTCTAGCCCGTAACTTCTTTTACAAGTTAAAACTCATATCTGATTCAATAACGGGTTATTTCAGAAGGACCATCTTTCACAAGGGGTTTCAACAGCCACCGGCAAGGCACCCTAAGGATCCCTATCCCCGGCTTTGTTCTGGCGCCGGCCCCGCGGGGCTCAGTCTTCTTGTTGTCTTGGAAAAGACAAAGATAAAAGAGGCACACTTTCCCGGGTCCTCCCAGAGGAGCTGGGGAAAGGGCTGGAGAATCCTGCTGGTCCAGGATTTAGTGCCACTTGTGAAGAGGGAAACCGGTATTTGAACTTTTCTGAGGGGACTGGAGGGTGTGTGGCTGGGGAAGACATTTTCAGGGTTGGTAACAAGGGAGGCGTATCTGAGTCTCCAGCTGCTGCTTTCATTGTGGTCTTGGGCAAGATACTCTCCTAGTGCCTCAAGTTTATCTTCTTTAACACAGGGATGATAATAGTATCTCACTAGGTAGCTGGAAAATCTAACCACAAACAGTATGTAGAAGTACTTTGAAACTGTAAAATGCTATGCAAATATTCAAGATGATGTCTGAAGCAGGTCCCTGAACCTCTTCAGCCCAAAACTGAAGGGAATAGTGGAACTTTACAATTTTTAGTTTAATGTATTCAAAGGGTCCATTTCTATGAGCAGGTCAGTCCTGTTCTGTGTAAGTGGGATTAAACATCCTTAGTTGCTACATGCCATTAAAAAAAAATTTCGCACACTAGCCTTTTGGTCTCAAATGTGAACCCCTGCTTCATCCCAAGCAAGGTTGTGATGCTCACTGTTGTCTATTATTGAGCTTTCTAGAAGGATTCAGCAGATTTAGTGGGAAAAACTGGTTCCCCCAAAGAGACAAAGATGAGGTTGGTAGAGAGTGATATTGACTTAAACTTTGACTCATGGGAGGTAAGGATACATGTATTCTTATTGGGCTGAGAATTTTCTTTTAAAAAATATTGTGTTTATTCATTAGTTTTTATTTGTTCTTGCTCCATTTAAACAATCTCTTAAGACAAAAATTAAAAGATACATGCACATTGTCCTTGCACTGGGGGATCTAACATTGTAAAATGTGTTAGTTTTTTCCATTGATAGGTCATGTCTTTTTGGTATGTAAGGAAAGAGAACCAGATTCAAAGTCAGGCTACCTGGGCTCTGCTAAGCTCTGCATCTTAGGGTAGGAGACCTATAGTTTCTAAGCCTGTGCTCTCTGCTCTTTTCGAGTAAGTGCAGACCGAGTTGTACCATTTCTTATGCCATAATTTTCCAGGGACACTATGGAGATACAAGTGGTTTGTAAACTAAATACCGTATAATTGTATGACATTATTAAGTACCATTGGGAGGTTTAATATTTTCTAATGTGTAGGATGCAAATTTAGATTTGCTATAATCTTATCATGGTCTATCAGAGTTACATAGGATGAAACAGGGACTTCCTTTGTGAAACCCTTCAATAGAATTTCTTCAATTGTGTGTGTGTGTGAGAGAGAGAGAGAGAGAGAGAGATGGAGACAGTTACCATATTTTTATGTCATACTTTCGGTGATGTGGATGGAAAATTTGGATACTGCAATTCACACATTTATAAAGACTGAAAATTAATGTCTAGAAATTTGCATTGAATTAATTTCTGTCCTGGGTTTGATAACTATACCTTGGAAATACTATTAACCTGAAGATTTTGATTGTACGAGAATTAATTTTTTCCGTTCTTGTCCCATCTCTGGTTAGGGGAACCAAGGGAAAGTGCATGAGTCCTGAGAAGGAGGTGTCAGAATATTAAGGAAGAAACTATCACTTTGGTTATTACTGGGCTGGTAATTAAAGCCAGAGGACTTTGAGGGGAAAGCATAACTTAGGGTGCAGAGTTAGGGCAATCAGGCCAGCTGTCTCTCCTCATCTAAATTTAAATGCTTTGAGGCTCTGAGATTTTTAAAACTAAGAACGGTGATGGTTCCTTACTGCTCTCATCATATTGTTGTGAAGATGAAGTGAGATATGGTGTCAAAACCCATGTGGGGACCTAGCATATATTAAACATGGGTGTTTTGTATGTTTGTTTCTTTTTGGAGCTTTGGGGCAAACTCACTGGTAGAAAAGAAGAAACAGATTGGTCCATTTTCAATCAGACGCTATCTCAGAATAAACAGATAACCAAATAAAACAAAAAAACCTTCCACAGCTATCTGTCCATGGTGTAATAATCTGTAATAGCTTATCTGAGGTCCCTGAATTTTCTTAGAAATTCCTTTGGAGGGGGAAAGATTTTGACATTTTTGATTAAAGTGATTTTTGATTGATCTGTGTATTGAAACTATGGGGCTCTTTCAATCTTCAGTTGCTATCACTTTCTCTTTTTGTCTTGCTGCATTAACATTTGGAAATGATGCGTCCTCCAAGAGCTAGTCAATATTTGTCAAAGAGTTGTCTTTGAACAATGCCTTGCTGTCTGCTTCTTGGTTTCCATCTCAGCCCTTTGTGACTCCCGATGAGATTACCATTGTTGGGAGGAAAACCTCCTTTACCCACTTAGATTCCTGGTCAGGCCTACCGATTAACTGATAAAACAGTTTAACAGGAAGAAAGACAAGGGTTATTCAAGGGCTCGCCTGAGTAACTTGTTGAATAGCCAGAGGTTAAGTTTTTATACCAACTTAACAACAACAACAACAAAAAAGACAGTAGGGCTTCAGTGAGAAAGCATGGAAGGTCCTATCCCACTTTTTGATGCTACCATTGGCTGAAATTGTGTCCTTCCCAGGGCTAGTGGTCAGTTTTTCCCAGTCTGGAAACTCCCTGGAGGGGGCCGTCAATAGCAGCTGTTCTTGAGGGAGGCCCTGCTTAAGTTTCGATAATGTTTCCTGTAGTGGCTGATGCCCATACGTTTGCAGATTTAAGTAAACGTCATACCGCCTTGGCGGGCCGTGAAGCCTTTCACTGCTGTTTGCCTCTAACTCAGTCCTCTAGCATGTTGGGACCGGTGGTTTTCAAATTTTGGAGTTTATCATAACAACCCAGAGAGCTAATTCCAGAAACCCAGGCCTGTGGGTATGAGATAGGGCCAGGGGTCTTGGTATTTTAACCAGATTTCCCAGGTGATTCGGTTACCACCAAAGTCACCTGGACTCTTGCTAAACAGAATCCTGGGCCCCACCACCGGAGTTTCTGGTTGGCAAGTTTGACAAGCAGCCTGAGAATTTGCGTTTCTAACAAGCTCCCAGGTGGTGCTGGCCAAGGGATGGACCACACTTTGAAAACCACCGATCAATGCACAGGGACCACCTGGAAGGGACAATAGTCCTAGGTGTACTGTGTTGACCACTTTTGAGTTCCATTCGGAATCTTGACAGATGCTGTGGGGGAAAGAGACTCCCGGCTGAAAGCAGAGTCTCTCTGCTTCCCCTGCCCAGCCCTTGGGGACCCGTCTTTTGACAATTTCTAAACACTCAGGGTGCTCATGATTCTTTACTGACTCTTGTTTTGATCTTCATTTTTGAGTATCCACTTATTAAAACTGGGGACCCAGGGAGGCTTTTCATTGGGGCCTAAATTCGTTGGAAAACCTCGGCTGGATTAAAAGGACTGACTAATGTGAAAAGAAAACTCTCATTATTTGGAAGCTCAGAGGGTGGATGGGTGAAGGGGTGATTCTCCCAGGCACCCAGTCTGCAGCCCCCACAGCAGCTCCGTGTTCTGAGTTAATTTAAACAGACACACACAGCCTTCTGAAAGCTTAAGTCAGTGACAGGCAATGCTGATGAGAACGGACGTGTGACAGGCAAGTGGGGGACCCCTGTGCATTCGGCATTACCTCCAGGAACCACCCCCTCCTCACTGCCCCCTGCCTTCCCCTTAGGAAGGTGAGCCAGGGTCCCAGGGTCCCGTGAAGGCTGAGGAGCCTCTGAACCGCTTCCCTGTGACTCTCTTCCTTGACAGGTGCTGGAGCCATGGCTTCGAAGGCGGCCTCAGCTCCGGGCAGCAGGAGCCCTAAAGGCCCTCACGGAGCGCCAGGCTGGCTCCTGATGCTGCTTGCAGAGCGTGTTAGAGCCCCTAGCTGGGGTCTTCTGGAACTTTCAGGTCAGGTCAGTCGTCTGCCCTGAGGGAGGCGGCAACCTTGTAAAAGATTGTAAAAGACTGTTGTCCTCCTGAGCCATGGGGTGGGTGCTTAAGGCTTCTTAAGGTTCTAAGGGAACCATCTGTGGTGGTTCTCTGTGCCTCTGTGGACTCGCCCAGGCTCACCAGGGTGACTAGTTGCCCCTCAGCCTCTCCCGGGTCCCTCCCAACACAGCTCACATCCGGTCACGCCATGTTCTTCCCTAAGGACCAGCCCCTGCCCAACACAGGGAACGCTGTTCTGCGGGGATTTCCGCCCACCATGCGGACTGGCCAGCAAGAGTTTTGCTTTTCCACTCTGTCACTTCTTCCGAGCCACGCTAACCGCGGGCTCCCCAGGGAGAAGGAAGGGAGGCCTGTGCCCTGAGCCCTGGCCCTCTCCAGCCTTTGCTTTGTTCTCCTCAGTCTGGGAGGGAAATGGGGAGGGGGTAAGCCTGCCAGGCGAGGAGGGGCCGTGACCTCTGCCTGAGCCCAGCATGGCTTCTCAAGTTGTCCTGGAAGGCGATGACCCCCAATGCAACGGGAGTCCCATTTTCCACTTTGAGAAGATTCCTCAAAAAAATTAATTTTTAATGGCCTCCTTGAACATACAACCTTCGAAGGGACTAGAAAAAAAGCCACGTATGTAGTTTTAATACTTATTTTGTTATTTTTCTTACACCTATTCACAGAACTCAAGTGGCAGAAAAGACATTGATTTAAAAGTTTACTTTTTCCACTCTTACATTTCATAAAATGATTTTATTGAGTCTTTTTTTGCATGCATTTTTTTGTTTTTGTTTTTCTTTTTTACATATAGACACATATGTGGAAAAGAATACACATTAAGGAACATAATATCATGTTAAGGATATATGTCTGTGTACACACAAATATATATATATATACACACATATGTATGTGTATATATACACACATGGAAATATTTAAGGATTCCTATTTTATTTAGCTGCAAAAAAAAAAAAAGTCAAGAATAGGGATTGAGGTCTATCTAGTGTCCTTTCAGACTGTAAGGAATCAGCATGACTTTTCTCCTTAGATCAATAAATAGGAATAATCAATAGATTTCCTAATATTGAACCCCCTCTGTTTTCCTAGAATCAACTTTACTTGGACAGGATATGCTGTTTTAATGTGCAGTTGCATTCTGCTGATTAATATTTTATTTAGAATTTTTACATTGACATTAAGTGAGATTTGTCTTTAGTTTTTACTGTGTGTGAAATATTTATCAGGTTTTGACATCAATGTAATACTTCTCTTTACAAAAGTAACTTAGAAGTTTTTCTTCCTATATTCTAGACAAGTTTAAATACCATCAAAATTACCTGCTTTTTCAAAGTCTGTGCAGGTATACTTCTGCTGGGAAACCTTGGGCCTGGTGCCTTTTGGGAGGGGGGGTGCAGTTTTTTGGACAACTTTCTCTCTTTCTTCTCCAGAAATTGGACCACTTAGATTTTCTATTTCTTCTAGATTTTCTATTTCTTCTGAGGATTCTTAGGCCAAATATATTTTCCTAGAAAACTATATATCTCATTCAGATTTCAAAATGCATTTATTTTATGCCTCTTTGAATTTTATTTAGTGTTTCAGCAGGACAGACCTGAGCTCCTCTACCAATTCGTGGGCTGTGCACAGACCTCCCTGTCATCCTAAATTTCCGACTTCTAGGCTCTGGGGGCTTGTTCATTTCTTCTCTCCTGTTGCCTGCACGTCACCATGGCAGCCACCCTGGATTCTGCTCTGATGCCTTCACTCCCCAAAGTACCACTGAGTAAGAAGACTGTGGCTGTAACCATTTATAGAAGCTTTAGGGTCGGGGAGATAGGTAACATTGAGCTCAGCACAACAAACTTAAAATTGTACATTAAACTCTGGAAGGGAGGGAGAAAGAGAGGGAGAGACACATTGATGTGCGAGAGAAACATCCATCCGTTGCCTCTCACACACCCCTAGCCGGGGACCTGGCCTGCAACCCAGGCCTGTGCCTAGACTGGGAATCGAACCGCTGACCCCTTGGCTTGCAGGGCGACACCCATCCAACTGAGCCACGCCAGTCAGGGCTCCTCTGTGCTTTTCTTCCCATGGCCTCACGGCCTACGTCTTGTTGCTATGCTCTTTTCTCTTTCCTGCCTGGTGTAATCTTCCCTAGCCCTCAAACGTCTGCTTCCTTACTGCAGAGAATGTTCTAGTTCCCTTCATCTTACTTCTCCAGTCCGTGTGCTGAAGCTTATCTTTGCTCATAAAATCCATCAACAGTGGTGCCCTGGAATGTTGAAATGTGGCCATAACACAACTGAATAATTCTCCCTCACTTGTGGGGGTGGGGGAGTGTGGTGGGTGAGGAAGTGGCTGCTCTGTGATCTCCCGGACGTCCTCAACTTAGTGTACAGCGTCCCCGGCTTCCACTGGGACACTGTGTCCTCCAGCGGGAGGAGGTCACAGCCCTGACAGCGCTAGTGCAGAGTCTGGGCCCCACGCCGTCCTGTCTTTTCCCTTCCTCTTCCCACCCAGGTTACACCCACCCTGTGCAGGGCTTTGACAGAAGGTGTGCCTCCCTGTCTCAGTTAAGAAAAGATAACAGCTCCAAGGAACACCCCCAAGGTCCCACCTGCATGCACATAATAGAGTAACCGGAAGCCCTGCTGAAAAGGATTGCTTTTCATTAACCTTGCAGGAATGCAGCGTCAGCATTTCATGCGGTTGGGCCGTCTGGAGCCCGCTTTTTGCAGCATGGACGGGTTTTATTGTAAACGTCAATCTGTTTTGCTGAACGAGGGCCAGCCTGCAGCCCGCTTCGAGGAGAACATTTGCTCCCTCCTCTACAAGAAGCAGAGGCCATCGGCAGCATCCGGGCGCGTTTGGTGTCCTCCTCCTGCTGTTCTCTGCAGTTTGTACCTGAGTGGACTGTTTTGGAGAGTTTAACTTATTTTCCCCTGCCAGCCTAGAAACCCCGGGGAAGAGCTTTCCTTTCTTCGTGTTTTAAATCCCAGTGCCCGACCATGGCTCGAGGAAGCTGAAGTGTGGGAGAAGTCACAGGAGAGACCTGGGGCACAGTCAGAGCATTGTTGTGACAGGGGCCTGAGGGTGCGGGGGAAGCCGGGGGTGAGGCCCCGATGCTACCCCTGGTCTTGCCCCCTGTTCGCATTTTGGTATCTGTGGGGTAAGACCCTGAATGTCACTGGGCATTTATTCCTTTGTGATAAAATGAAGATAACCGTACCTGCACTCTCTACCTCACAGGGTGGATGAGTTTACCACAGAATGTAACGGACACTTTGGAAAGTAGCTGGAGCTACACCGTGTGATGGCATTGACTTAGTGCACGGGGGATGGGGGTGTGTTGAATGGATACACAGGTATACTAATGGGCTTCTGACTTCCATCGGATCTTACAGAGGGGTAGAGGAGTACCCTGTAAAGCTCTGCTCACAGATTCCTGGAGTAGCTGATAGAGCACAGCAAACATCTCTTTAAAACAGAGTTGAGCTAATTCCAGATAGAGCAATTAAAAGAACCTCTTGGCAGCTGGAATTGCAACCCCGGCCTGAAACTAGGACCTTTGCGAATGAATGAGCTAAAAGGAATTTTGCCTACCGAGAATAAGAAAAAAATAACGGTGTGTTATTTATCTATTTTGTCCTGGGTTTGAGTGGAGGGAAAAATTTCTTTTAGGTTTTATCTCTGCAGATATTCCCTAGGTATAGTATATAAATATACCTTTGTGTAATATACAGTGATGTACAACAGAGAGCACACTCGGGCTGGTAGTGCTCTGGGTTCCAGTCAAAGGCATTGTGAGCATTGCTGGAGGGACAGGTCCTCAACCCCGGCCCCGCAGGCTCCCACGGACAGTCTTGCCGAAATGAGCGCTCTATCTAACATTGCAAGTACAAACTTATGTAGAAACAAGCCCCCTTACGATGAGGCATTTTAAACGAGAAAAGTAAGACGCATAGAAACATATTATAATATGATCCCATCTCTAAGAGAATGAGCACTCGTCTCTCACCCTGCTGTACTCACACGCACCCATTCTCTCTGAGAGCTTCCATCTGATAGGATGAGCCTGAACAAAGTACAGGGTGCCCCCTTGTTCTTACCATGGGTGATCTGGGGGCAGGGAATATAACAGGAAGAGGGACAAGGGGACAAGCACAACTGGGAAAGAGGTGTCCCCAGTCCTGGCTCCTCTCTTCTGCAGCCCCCCCAGGCCACACTGCCCTGTGCAGGGTCCTGACTGAGGACATGCCCCTCTGCTTCTGTCTCGGCCACACAGGTCCGAGGAGCACCCCACCCCCTTGCCTAGGGAGCACGTGGGCACAAAGAATACGTAGCATTGTCAACGGCAGCGAAAAATAAACAGCAGCTATTGCAAATTGCTAAATACCAGTGGGGGTGCCCTAAGGAACAGCCCCCGTTTATTTATTGCTTGCTATCTGGCAGACCCTTTCTCGATGCTTTACGTGAGTAACTAACTCTTTCAGCCCTCATAACAACCCTACGAGGCAGGGACCTTCATCCTCATTCCCACTTTACGTGCAAGAAAAGGGAGGCACAGAGCCCAGACCCCTTGTCCAAGGTCTCAGGTCCAGCAGCCCCCCACTGCGGGTGCCAGGATTCAGATCTGCAGCTCCCTCCCCAGCCCGGGTGCTTGCTCAGCTGTCGGGCTAACGTGGACACATGCCCATGGAGGACCTGAGGACACAGTGACCGATTCTGTGTGGGGGGTAAGGTTTGAGTTATTATTGTAATTTTGTCTTTCCTTTGCCTTACTCCCCTTAAAATTAAAATTAAAATCAGAGACGAAGGGGACAAAAGGGCAGCTGTCAGTTTCGTAGCCCCCTTCCCCGCCCCGAGCACTTAACGCCGTGCCCGGCACTACGGAAGAATGGTTACCACAGGCACCGTTGAATCCGTCAGCACAAAATGTGATTTAGGGAGCTCCCAGCCAAGGAGTCGGGGTGTAAGAAGTGTTGACGGAACAGAATCAGATTGAATCCCCGAGTGGTTTCATGCTGATTGCCAATGAATCAACAGCAAACCGAGAGGGGCCGACCGAGCCTGCATTTGCACTGATTTAGAGAGGACAACAGTGTGATTGCCGTGACCTTTGGGTTTCCACACCTCAGGTCGCCTTACGTGGTGAACGTGTCGAGTGATTTTAGGGAGAGTTTATGTTTGTGGTATGGCTGCTTTCCGCTGAGTGTCTTCAGGCCTTAGCATACACCCGGCAGGCTCTCACTGCTAGGGAGGCAAAGTCGGTCACTTCACAAGAGGAGTGGCATGGAAAATATAAGTGCTGCAGGTTCGAAACTCGGAAAAGGGCAAAGGGAGGTGAGAAACTGTGGAAGGCGGAAGCCTACGCAGGAGAGCGGAGGGAGAAATGACTCCGGGAAGCATGGGCAGGGCTTTTGGGCTGTGGTCTTTCTCCTACATCTTGGAGTTTTAAAAATGTCAGTTATTAATTTAGTGGCCCTGGTACAGATCGTGAAGTGTCAGTGAATTCTTTCCTCCCAAAGGGACTGGAATGCTTTCAGAAATTTGAATGGTGACCACGGTGGCAGAGGAGCAGTAGCTGGCGATATGAAGCTGGGGTCAGGAAGCTGGGAGGATCCCAGGCTGCCACCAGCAACTCAGGTGAGGCAACCCTGAGGCCAGGGAGACAGGGCAGGGCAGGGCACATGCCCACGCATTCTTGCCCTCCTCGGGGGCTCCCGGCAGCCCCCTTCTCTTAGCACCTTCTTTCGTGAGACGGCCCAATGCAACAAACTTTCTTTGTACTTTTGTCCTGATGACTCACCTCCAGCACCTTTTTGGGGCCTTGCCTGGTGTTCAGCCATACCTGCTAACACTTACTGAGCCCACGTGCAGTGCTCACATCACACTGTTTCTCTCCGTTTAGCAGGTAAAACAACAGAGGCTCAAGAAGGGTGAGTGTGGGGGCAGCACAGTGTCACGTTGGGAGGCGGGAGTGTGGAGTCAGACAGATGAGGCTTTTGCTTTTGGCAATTATGTAGCCTTTTAGTGTCTTGGTTTCCCTGGGTTATTAAACAGGGATAGTGCAATCTTCATTGCGTGACAGACATGACAGTAAACAGATAATATGTATCAAAGTGTTTAGCAGGCTGCCTGACACCTAGTAAATCCCTATTAAATGGGAGATACTACTAATAGTATGTGCTTAATAATATGTGCTCAAAGTCACACGGCGGCAAGTTGATTAAATCAGAATCTGAACTCAGGCCAGGTCGAGTTGAAGTCCATATTCTCCCACAGTCTGCCGAAATGCTGCAGATCCTTCCAGAAAGGCCAGTTCCTGCTCACAGAGATCATCTGCTCAGCACAGCACCCGGCAGAGCCTCCACTTCCGCCTCCTGTAGGCCGGTCACCTAGCTGAGTGGTAGCTCTGGCGTGGAGCACCCGGGTCTCCAAAGAGCTGGAGATCCCTGTCATGCCTCGTCCTGGCTCCGGCTCCAGTTTCTCAGCTCTTTCAACAGTTTCCACCAGGACGGGCTTTCTCCATAATCCCTTACTGTTTGAAGGAACATTTACCCGGAGGGACTTTCCTTAGTTTTCCACAACCTTTGCGCCAGTCACCTTAATTAGCAAACCCCAGGGATCCCCCCGAGGGTCAGATAACCCCAAGGCTTTCTGTGCACTTACTTCTCAACAATTAATTTTTCCACGAACAGGCTTGTACAATGACAACTCCGTCCAATGTCATTTTGGAGTCATTAGTAACCTACCTGTGTGTTTGTTTTTTTATCGTTCGTCAGTACAGCCTAACAGGTATGATTTCCCGTGAACATTGTGGCATTGGGAAAATATCTCCTAAAACATTCTTAAAGGATGATATAAAACGAGGTGGGTGTTAATGATCTTGCAACAATAAGACACATTGTATGATTTGAGTCTTGGCAGAAATGCAGGCAAAAAACTTGACATGAAGTCTGAAGAGACCTCCAAATTCAAGCGGCCTAAGGTTATGTTTTTCAAACAGGCTTATGCTTTCTAAAACTGCTGGGTATTTCAGGCCCCTGGGGGCTCAAGAGAGCACATAGCTTGGAATTACTCTGGAAATGACAGCTGACTAGAATGGCTGATCCGTCCCAGGAAAATGGCAAGAATTTACAATTGAAATAAAGCTAATGTTGTCCTTTTCGGTTACGGCCTTGTAGGTTAACTTTTCCCCTTAAAACGACTACAGATACTTGGCACAGAAGGACCGCGGTGGCCAGGACTTCGAGACAGGAGTCAAGGGGACAGGACCCGACTCTAGGGAGCTGACAGGGCTCTTCCCAGGAAGCCCACCCTGAGAACCCAGCGGTGAGGCCTAAGGGAACCTCCAAGGACAGTGCTGGAGATGGAGGGGAGAGAAAGAAAAACCACTGGGCTTCTCCGGGAGAGGGAGGCTTTCCTGTCTTTCTATGGACTCAGACAAGGTAAAGCCATTCTGGGCTTTCAGCTCCATCTGCGTCCGACTGGTTTGTGTTCCTGCTCGTTCCCCTCTAGCTTCTCATGGGGGGAAAAAGGATGGGGATGCGGGAAAGAAGTAACAAACAATTACTGTCAACGTACTAAATATCAGGCACAGTTCCAGGGGCTCCCACACGTGGTCTCGCTTCATCCTCACGGCTGTCCTGGATGGAAGCTGCGAATATCTCCGCCGTGCAGGTGACGGGCCTGGGGCCCAGAGCAGAGCTGACCCATTAAATAAAGGTCGCCCATGTCAGCCCTGGCCGGGCGGCTCAGTTGCTTGCAGCATCGTCCTGTAACTGAAGTGCTGTGGGTTTGGCTCCCAGTGAGGGGCCGCGCTGAGGCTGCAGGTCCGGCCCCCTGTCCAGGTGCAGCGCCCTGCCTGGGTGCGCGGTCCTGGGTCCAGGCACCTCCAGGAGGCAACGAATCTGTATTTCTTTCTCTGATCAACGTTTCTGTCTCTCCTCTCTCTAAAGTGATTAAAAAATGTCCTCAGGTGAGGATAAAAAAAAAAAAAAAGCCTATGCAGGCTGGTTCAGGGATGCCAAACCCGTGGTCAGGCTAGAGCGTGAGCGAAGGCTGCCTGACCCAAGAGCTCATGGTCTTTGTCTTCCCCGCGATTCCCTTTTTCTCTTTATAGTTCACATTTTGACCCTTCTATAAGACAGCTGCATCTTTAATGTTCTGGGTTGTTCCCAGTTTAGAACATTCTGGGCTTCGGTCACCCTAACTACCTTCACACTTGCTGCATTCACACGCCCTGATTTTTTAAAACAGAATTGCTTGGGGGGTTCGTGTTCTCGTTTGCTTCCTGCTCCAGAATTACGGCTGCAGGGTCATACTCTGACCCGCTGCTGACAGATATTTTCTTGGAATGACACCACAGGTACTGTTTTTTATTTTCTGTCCTGAAAAATGTGCCTTTGGTGCCATCGAAGAACAAACTGAACTGTGACACGTTTTATAATCTATACAGCGATTACAGTCCCTGTCCTGTTTTCAGCTCTATCGCACTTTGGGTGGTCACACTTTTCTTTCTTTCTTTCTTTCTTTCTCTCTTTCTCTCTTTCTCTCTTTCTTTTCCTTTCTTTTCTTTTCTTTTCTTTTCTTTTCTTTCTAACTGGGAAGTTTTAAAATTAATTTGTCAAATCTATATAAACTATATTTATGTTTTTCAAAAAGAAAAGTGTTTTTTTAGTTTACTTTTTTGTGGTATTTTTCCATTGCCATTTATGTCCCCTAGGCCATCTTCCACCTCTACCCCGCCCCGCGCCCCCCCCCCCCGCCCCCCAGCACACACACGACCACCACACGTTGTCTGTCCGTGAGTTCTTTTTCTCTTTTGCTGGATCCTTCCACCCAGGTGCTCACACTTTCCTTCTCCGCTGAGGATATTAGAACCTTCCATTGTGCCGTGTGCAAGAGAGAAAACTGTAGCCTTTGAGGAAGACATGGTTTTGTTCTCTCCCTGTTATTGTATTTCTGAGAAAAAGCATCTAGTAGAAGCTAATGCAAGCTAAGGGCATGGACAGGACTCAGAGCACTTCTAATTCAAATCTTTTTTTTTTTTTTTTTTAATGAGGGCTCAGCAAGGAGAAGGTACTTACCCAAAGTCACAAAGCTGATAAATAGTGGTACCAGGACAATGCTTCTTCACCCTCAAAATAGAATGCTTTTTCTCCCACAACCCGGAGCGGAATGTGACGGGATTAACTGGGCCCCGACGCTGCAGGTGGGAGAGCCAAACTAGGAAATCTTACTGACATGTCTTAGGTTTGCTTTTGTGCTGAATGGAGTAATATTGGGGGACAAGGAAGATACTGCCCACAGAGCAAGAGAGAAGAGATGGCTTCGAGGGTGTGTCCCTGTTCCTCCCCTGGAAGAACTTGATGTCACATGAACAGGGGGCATATTTATAATCACCTGGTGGTTCGAGATGGGCCAGAAATTCATATATTGCTTGCAGTTCCAACGTTTTCAACTCCCATTGTTAGGAGAGAAGTTAGCTCTCAGTTTAGTCGTTGTTTGACTACCTTTTCATTTTGTTTGCTTTTTATTATTTTCTCTCTGTATTTAATGTTTTGTAGTTTGAGTACAATGCATTGGGTGTGGGTTCCCTTTTGTTCATTCTGCCTGGAATTTCCTGGTCAACGTGGGGCCGCTTTAAACTAAATGTTTGACTTGGGGTTGTCTGTCCCCACAGGTCCATGCGAGTGAAGCCTTGCGATTAAGCACCCTCTGGGGAGAACTGCCCCCTCCCCCAGCCCTTTTTATACTCTACCCAGAATCAAAGGCAATACACTCAAGATCTCTACTGTTTGCCCACATTGTGGGAATTTTTTTATTTTTTTAAATTTAGGTCATGCCATTGAGGATGGTGGATTTTGGGAGCACCTAGCTTTTGGTGGGATCTCTCATTCAGCTCCAGACTTTATTTCCTGTCCTGCCATGCTCATGAGGCCCATTAAAATCAGTCCCTAAACCCCCAGGGATGGCCAGAAGCCTCCAGAGAGAATGCCAGTTTCAGTACCTGCTTCTCTCTCAGGATTTATGGTTTCTCATGGTTTCTAACTTCTGTGCATTTCTTTTACTCTCGAGCCAGCTTAGCCACATAAGTGAAGAGAGATTTAACAGATGTTTTACTCATATTTTCGGTGTCCTGTGCCAGGAGTCCTTTTCCTTGGCGACCTTGTCTGTCTTACTGCTGACAATGAAAGTCTATTCACTTAGCCGATTAGTCTGGCAACTATGTTTGGATGTTACCTTGACATCACGCCAGCGCATCAGCCGTGTGGATCCCCCTTTATAGAAGGAGGCTCGCACTCAGCCATCATACACAATGGACTGATGTAGAGGATTCGGTGGTCATCCATGTGGATAGATGGGACACAGAGGTGGGGCGGAGGGTCCAGGGCAGTCTCCTGGCAACAGCTGATTTGAGCCGAGTGTTGAAAGGAGAGGGTGGGAGGCACAAAGGGAACAGCGGAGGGAACCCAGTTGGTGGAGGCATGGAGGTGTGAAACAGCACCTTCCCCACCCTGCAGCCAGAGTCACCTGGCCACCTCAGGCTCTGGGGCAGGTCCCAGCCCTGGTCTTGGGGCTTGAGGAGCTCCAAGCCAGGAGCTTGGTGAGCCAGAAAGCAGCAACTTCATGCCTTGTTTCCATAATCAGCCTGATGTAGAAGACCAGTTTTCTCCTATATTAAATTTTTATTTTATTTTAAAATTGAAGCATGACTGACAAATAACTTTAAGTATAAGGCGTGCAAGGTGTTGGTTTGATTACATTGCAACATGATTACCATCATGGCATTCGCTGACGGCTCTGTTAAGTCTCTTAATTATGTCTTTTTCGGTAGTGAGAACAATTAAAGTCTAGTTTCTTAGCAGCTTTGAAGTTTGTGATACGATATTGCTGACTGTAATTGCTGTGCTGTGTGTTAACTCTCCCTGACTGACTTATCAGCTAGTTCCTAGTTTGGGTCCTTTACCCCAGTGCCCCCAACCCAAGCCCCTGGTAACCATCACTCCACCATTTTTAAGAATCTGGCTTTTTTAAGATTCCACGTATAAATGATATCATGTAGTATTTGTTTTTCTTTGTCTGGCTTGCCCTTCTTTGCATACTGCCCTGAAAGTGCATCCCTGTTGTCCCAAATGGCAGAGTTTCCTTCTTTTGCATGGCTGAGTTGTCTTTCGTTGGAGAGATATGCACCACATCTTCTCTATCCATTCATCTGCTGATGGGCTCTTGGGTTGTTTCCACATCTTGGCTATTGTGAATAATGCTACAATAAACACAGGAGAGGAAACATCTTTTTGATGTCCTGTTTTTATTTCCTTTGGATATAAATAACTAAAAGTGGGATTGCTGGGTTTTATGGGAAGTCTACTTTTAATTTTTTCAAGGAACTTCCATACTATTTTCCCTAGTGGTTGTACCAGTTTATATCCCCACCAATGGCACATAAGTGTTCCCTTTTCTCCACCTCCTCACCAGCACTTCTCTCTTGTCTTTTCGATGACAGCCATTCTGACAGCTCTAAGGCGAGATACCTCATTGTTGTTTTGACTTGCATTTCGCTGCTCATTAATGATGTTGAGCATCTTTTTGTGTATACTTGTTGGCTATTTGGAAAAATGTCTATTTATTTCCTCAGCCCATTTTTAATTGGACTTTTGTTGAGTTGTGTAAGTTCGTATATTTTGGATATTAAGCCCTTCTTCGGTGCGTGGCTTGCAAGGATCTCCTCCCATCCTGCAAGTCGCCTTTCACTCTGTTGATCGTTCCCGTTGCTGTGTAGAGGCTTTCGAGTTTGACAGAGCCCCCAGCTGCCAGTTTTTGGCTTTGCTGCTGTGCCTTAACCGTCCTATTTTAAAAATTCATCGCCAAGGCCGGTGTCCCTGTATTTTCTTTTAGGGACTTTATGGTATAAGGCCTTACATTTTAGTCCTTAATCCATTTCAAGTTAATTTTTGTGAGCAGTGTGAGATAGGGGTCCCCTTTCATTTTCCTGCACGTGGTTATCCAGTTTTCCCAACACCACTGTCGAAGAGACTCTTCTTTCCTCACTGAGCATTCCTGGCTCCTTTGTCAGATATCGAGGTGATCGTATATACAGGGATTCCTGTGTTTCTTGGTTCCCATGCTTGCTCCTGTCTGGGGCTTATCCCACCTTCTGGGACTGGAGTCCTTGCTGGTGCCCTGGGCACAGTGCTGCACGTGACCACTGTTGGCTCCCTTTCTCCACTCTGTCAGGAATTGTGCTCTTCACTCTTAGAACCTTCAGAACCTTCTCTCGCTCTCTCTTCTTAATTACTCTCTAAGGAGACTGAGTTTGAATTTTGTGGGCAGAGACAAAGTCTCAGGATGGACTTCCCACCAGCCTCTGTGAGGGAGCCCTTCTCTCCCCCGCAGTCCCCGATCGATTGTGTTGCTTGTTGGGGAGCCTCAGGCAGCAATGGACAGGCCCAAGGAGGGGAGGGCCATGGAACACCCCCTCCCCCGCCCCCCATGCTGCACCCCCAACCTCCCATCTCATTGGAAGTACTTCAAAGGCTGGCAGAGGGAGGAAATGGTAGCTTTAGCCTCTTCGGCATCACAGGGAAGGAAAAACAAAAACCCACCTGTGGATGGCTCCCAGATATGTCTGTTCAATTTGGAGCCCTCGTCTGAACTGCAGGCCTGTGCCTTCGGCCGTCCACGGGTGTCCCCACTTAGATTCCTCAGTGTGTGCACAGGTGAGCGTGTCTCCTCTCCCCAGCCTGGCTTCTCCTCCCAGACGCCGTCCCGGTGACGCCACCTCCGTTCGTGCAGAAACCCGAGCCAGGACCCAGGCCGTCGTCCCGACCTTCTCGCCCAGCAAATCCTGAGTATTCCATCGCTGCCCCTCCACTTCTGTCCCATTTGCCCCTTCCCCAGCCTGTTTCCTTGCCCCTTTCCTCACTGTCCCTCACTGTCCCGGCCTCGCAGGTCCTGCTTTCTCCCAATCCACTTCCCCAAAGGCGCGGGGGCGACCACTCTGAGGCCGCGGTGCTCCAAGTGTGGTCCCCGGACCCACAGCACTGATGTCACTGGGAAGCTCACTAGAAGTGCAGAGTCCTAGGCCCCACCACAGACCTACTGAATCAGAGTCCACATTTAACAACAAGAAAACCCTGCTCTGGCTGGTGTGGCTCAGTGGATTGAGCGCCGGCCTGTGAACCGAAGGGTCATGGGTTCAATTCCTGGTCAGGGCACATGCCTGGGTTGCGGGGCTGGGTCCCTGGTTGGGGGCGTGTGAGAGGCAACTGGTCGTTGTTTCTCTCCTTTTCTTTCTCCCTCCTCTCCCCTCCCCCAGGAAATAAATAAATAAATAAACAAAAACAAAAAACAAAACCCAAAAACCAAAAAAAAAAAAGCAACACCCCCAAATCCTCAGGTAATGCCTCAGCACATTAACACTCGATAAGCATAGGTCTAAGATACATATCTAATGATGCCTCTAGCTTTTAAAAGCTTAAAGGCTTCCTGCTGCCCTCAGGAAAGTCAGCCCTCCCTAAATGACCCCCAGATGCCCTTTCGGGTCTAGTCCACGTGTCCTTAGGCAGATTTGTGACTGCTTGTGACTGACCTCTGAACGGGAGACCCTGAGCCGCTTTCTGTCCCATGGTGGTGTGAGCTCTGTTGTCTGTCCTCCAGGATTTGTGTGTGATTTCCCCTCTGCCCGGAATATTCTTTCTCTGAAACATTTCTCCTTTGAGGCAGCCACTGTGGTCTTCCATGTCCGATCTCTAGTTCCCTTCCATGTGCGCCCCTGGTACTCTGTATTTTCCTTATCTTGCTAATTAATTCTTTCTTCTTTTTTACTTCCTCAAATAATAGTTATATAACACCGGTCTGCTTTGTGGATGAAAACCACATGTATATATTCACTTGTGAACCGGTCGACTCAACCCAGCACAACACTTGGCACAACGTGGCGCTTGGTGAAAGTGTGTTGGGTAGATGATGGGGCGCTGTAGCCATGCCCGTGATGGTATGTGATGTGAAGGGCCTGCTCAGTGAACTAAGGGGCACGTCGGGGCTTCTGAGCAGTCCGGTGTGTGCACATGCTCCTCAGTTCGGTGGGTAACGGATAAAATTTCACTTCCTTTCACCTGAATGTGCTTAGACAGGTCTATTCTTAGTATTCTGGAGACTGGGGAAGAATGGCAGTGGGAACTACTATCGCATTTTATTTATTTTATTTTATTTTTTAAAAAAGATTTAAAAAATTTATTTATTATTTTTTAAGATTTTTTAAAAAAAGATTTTATTTATTTATTTTTAGAGAGGGGAAGGGCGGGAGAAAGAGGGGGAGAGAAACATCAATGTGCGGTTGCCTCTCATGCGCCCTCTGCTGGGGACCTGGCCCACAACCCAGGAACGTGCCCTGACTGGGGATCCACCTGGCGACCCTTTGGTTCGCAGGCGGGCGCTCCATCCACTGAGCCACACCAGCCAGGTCCTACTGTGTCATTTTAAAGATGCAGAAACTGAGATTCAGAGATGTTACACTTGCCAACAATTACACTGATGATTCGAGTTGGAGCCAGGACTTCACCCCAGGGGCGCCTGACTCCAAAGCTGGGGACTTTTCCAGGGTCAGGGCCTGAGTCAAGGTCGGTTTGACTCTTTATTTCGGACCTGAATGAGTGAATGGATGAGTGCCTGCAGCATCCATCCGTCATTCTGATCATTATTTTAATATGTTAGGCACTTCACATTCAAAGGGACAACTGCCTCTAACACAGAACAACCCTTCCTGGTCTTTTCCAATGACAGTGGACTCCCAAAAGAGACGCTCCTTCGGCTCCTGCTCTGTGGGACCCGAGGCCTCTTCCTCTCCACAGGGTGCCAAGTCCAGAAGGGACCTCATGAGAGGCCCACGGGTTCCATTCTCTGTTCACCAAGGCTCAGAGACACAGAGCGACTTATCCAAGGTCACACAGCAAATGAGAGGCAATGCTAGGACTCACACCTGGAACCCTGAGTAGTCAGATCAGAGCTCTGTCCGCTGGACTTTGCTCCCTCGTATGCAGCAGGTATTCAAGAAACACTTGGTGCTGCTCGCTGCTGGGAGCTCTCGCAGAGCATGGGATGACTCAGGCCCCCGTCACAGGCCAGCCCCTGGTGACTTTCAGTAAGCGAAGGAGAAGTTCATGGCTTGAGCTGTGATTATCTGTTCAAATCCGTGCAATTAGTGTCAAAGATAATAACTTGATGGTTATTATTAAATGTAAATGGGGTTAGTCCTGAGACGCCCCAGTGCAGCTGTCTGTTAATTTTGAACAGAGACATCTGCTGGCTGCGGCCGTGCCTCATGATTCTCAATCTCTCTCTCTCTCTCTCTCTCTCTCTCTCTCTCTCTCTCTCTCTCTGTGTGTGTGTGCGCGCGTGTGTGTAACACTCAAGCAGCCAGGGCAAAGTGTTTCAGAATCTTCTGTGCCCTGTTGTCTTGGAGATGCTCGAGAAGCAAGCAGACGTGCCCACAGACGGGGCGAGGTCTGCCTGGTGACAGTGAGGGGGAGGAGCAGAGGGAGAAGGGTGAGGAGGAAGGGGAGGAGGAGGAAGGAGAGGCGGAGAGCACAGGCACTGGAGTCAGATGGACGGGGTTCATGTTCCCACCTTGACCTTTGGCAAGTTTCTAAAAAGAATATTTCACCCTTTGCAACGGCACAGACGGACATTATGCTGAGTGAAATAAGGCAGTCAGAGGAAGACAAATACCATATGATTTCACTCATGTGTGGAATCCAATGAACAAACCGAACTAACAAGCGAAACAGAGACAGAGTCACCGACAGAGAGTTGGATGGAAGCTATGGGGGTGGGGGTTGGTGGTGGAAGGATTGAGCAAAAGGAAAACGGATTCGTGGACATGGACAACAGTGTGATGATTGTGGTGAGTGGGGGGAGGAGGCAGGGTTTAAGGGGGATAAATGGTAAAGGGAAAAAATACAACAAAAAAATAAAATGTTTTGCCCTGGCTGTTTTGGCTCAGTGGATTGAGCACTGGCCCGTGAACTGAAAGGTCACTGGTTCGATTCCCAGTCAGGGCACATGCCTTGTGGGCCAGGTCCCCAGCCAGGGATACGTGATCCCCGTGGCAACTGATCAATGTACTGGTATCTCTCGCACATCGATATTTCTCTCCCTCTCTTTCTCCCTCCCTCCCCCTCTCTCTAAAAATAAATAAAAAAAATAAAGTTTTTAAATTTATTAAGCAGATCTGATAATACCTCTTTCACAGGATTATATAAGATAATGTGTGGGAAGTGCTGTTCACGGCGCCTGGAACATTGTGCGTGACCTGGGAGTGATGCGTGAACTGCAGACCAGGAATGGGCGAGGGTCCCTTGGAGGGGCTCGTGGACAGGCTGCTCCCTTGGGCCGGGTTTGGAGGCAGGTGTCGGGCTGCCAGCCACATCCCTCCCATGGGGCAAGTGGACGGCATCCTGGCTGGGTGCTCCCGGGATGGGCGCTGTCCAGACAGTAGCATGGTCCGCACCTGAGGCCTCTTAGCCTTCCTGCCTCTGGGGAGGGCTCTGGCGGAGCCCGATTCTGGGCACAAGGGTTCTGGGCAGGTGGACCAAGACAGAGACTAAGGACGCCTTACCAAGGAGTGAAATGGAGGGGAAGTCGCCAGGGTTGCGGCCCAGGGTCTGAGCCCAGGTGCTGGGTGGGAAATCTAGGCAGGATGGAGCCTCATAAACTCCTCCAGATTAGACCCCGAACTCCTTACAGGAGGTGCATCATGGTGGTTGGGGAGCAGGTGACTGCCTGGGCTCGAACCCTGGCTCTGCCATCTAGGAGCTCCGTGATTTGGGGCAAGATGTGGCGCCCTTCTGTGCATCACCTCCTATGAAATGGGAACGGGAATGATATCACTCCAATCAGCGCCCGGCACACGGCAGCGCTCAGTAAAGACTCGGAGGGCCTTCTCTGTGCCGGGCTCCCAGAACGTGGCAGGAGACCAACTGACCTCTCCCACAGGGCTGACGTTCAGGGTGGGCAGGGGTTCAGACCATAAAGACACACATAAATACACACTGCCAAGGGGTAATAAGTGAGGCGGGCTCAGCAGGACAGGAGAGGAGAGACGTTTTGGATGGAGTCGTCAGGGAAAGCCTCTCCGGTTGGGGGACCTCATGGGCTAATTGCCAGGCCCCAGGCAGGGCAGCGACTGAGAGCCCCTGCAGGGATTGTCCGCTGCCACACCAAGCCGTTGTCCACGGACAGCTCAGTAAAAGCTCCCGGCAGCCGCGTGTCTGCGGAGTTCACCTTAAAAAGGGTCAGAGAAGCCCTCAGGACAACGCATAAGAGGAAAGTCCGCACGGATGGGGCTTCTTTTTAGACCACTCTGGAAAGGGCGGAATCTTGGGCTGCTTTATTGCAGCGCTGCTGGGAAGTGACATTTTGAGAGGATGACCCTTCAAATGACAGACAACTTCCCGCGGCTCCTGGGCAACGGCCTTTCTTCCCCCTCCCCCCGCCCCGCCCCCAGAGGGCTCAGCTTCTTATCTCTGGACTCTTGAGTTGCAGGAAGTCGCAGACGGACATCCCTCCGTATGGTTTGTAACTTTGCAAACCGGCTGAGATGGCTGTGGCATTGCCCTCAAACTGGATCTTCGGGGGGTTTGCTGTGGCCGAGACTGTCCCCTTCTCTGTTTCTGATGTCGTTTCTGTTTTTCTTTCCCGTTGAAAGCCCAGTGTTCCCTCTGTGTCCCTCTGGGTTGGAGCCCCAGGGATTACCTTGGTTGGTGTCTCTGGTCTTTGGGTCCTAGGCTCAAAGGGTGACCCCCTGGGGTGTCCGAAGCTGTGTCCTGCTGTCTAGACCTGGGCCCCTGTCTGTCCTACCTGCGCATCTTGTCCAGCATGTCTGCTGAGCTTCTGAGTGCCAGCCCCGCGACCTGATTGGCAGAGGGTGGTGCCCCGGGCCCCATCGGAGCGAGAGCCACTTGGCTGCCTGGACCAGCCTCACACCTGGGTTGATACTGGATGCAGGCCCAGACCTATGCTTGGCAGTGGGCACTCAGAGATGAATGGGACACGCCCTCAAGGGGCTGACAGTACAGTGGGGTGACAGTCACAGGGAGGAGTCAAAGAGCATGTGTCACCTAGTCCTTCTGTGGGGCTGATGCTGAGAAGGATGGAGCTGGAGCTAAGAGGTAGGCAGGCCAGAGTTTGAACTTCATCCTGAGGGCAGTGGGAAGCCACTGAAGGTTTAAGAAGGTGAGTGACGTGTCATACCTGCATTGGGGTTTTGCAGGCAAACATCTCTCTGGCTTCTACTGCCGCTTGGGGGAGTATGGATTGGGGGCTGGGCAGATAAGGAAGCTTCGTTCCTCATTGCACCCGCCTGGGCCGGGGGGTGGCAGAGGGCATGGGGGGCAGTCATCTATCAAAGAGAATAAATGCACTCAGTTGGCAGGACTCCCAACTCGGCTGGAGGACACAATGCCATGGAAACAAGTGGCACAAGTCCAGTTTCTTTCAGTCTTCATTCAAACCCCTTACTCTCCCAAACGCATGGGGTTAGCAGCATCGTAACTTCACATGATGCTTCCCTTCCAGAAACAGGGTATGTTTGTAGAGATTGGGGGGAGGGGCTGTCTTTCTTCGCAGATTCTTGCGCACCCGAAACCACAAGCCCCGCCCACGGGCCATTGGAGGAAATAGAAGAGGAAACACACATGGCGTTTCCAGCTTTCCTGCCTCTGTTGCCAGTTGCTTTGGGTCGGTGAGAGGTGGCTGAGGACAGTGTTGGAGAGCACGCATTAGGTAACTGGACTACCTGGGTCTGAGTCCCAGCTCCGCCATTTACTAGGGACTCTGGGCAAGTTACCTACCCTCCCTGGGCCCTGATTTCCCCATCTGCACAACGAGGCTAATCGCAGTAACCAATATCACCGTGTTCTTATGAAGTTCTTGGAACAGGGCTGGGCCACAGTAGGACCTCATACACCTTAGCTATTATTACTTGTGACTTGGGACATTGCGGGATGGGAGGGCCAGGAGGGAATGCATTCTGATGGCAAAGCAACAGTAAAGAGGCCCCCTAAAATAGTCCTTCCCAACTGGGGTACCAAAGGGGCCACGGTGAGGGCCCACAGCCTCTTTTAGAATAGTGTGGGGAAAGTGCGTGTTAATTTAAGGCAGGCATCTCGGGCTGCATTGCAATGCACTGTGCTTATAACGATGGTACGAACAAAGCGCTTTGGGAAAATGGGGAAGCATCGATGCTGCTTTTGGTGGGAGCGATGGGGCTGGGGGAGGAGGTTCATGAGACTCCCAACTGTCTTCCAGCGACCTGCCCTGCATCCTGGTGACTTGTTGGACCACCTCTGGGCAGCCCCCACTTTGCTGAGCTCTCGAATGTCCTGTGATCGTTGTCTAATCCATTCTGTTCCACTCTCTAAACTGACCAGAGAGTGGAAAGGCAGGGGGAGCAAGAGGTGCATCAAAGACACAGGGATTTCTTATCTGGGTCCGTGAAGAGACCCTCACACCCAGTGAATGGCTCACAGGATCTTTGGAACGGGGCGGTCATCCTGTTTTTACATTAATTCACAGAGACACGGGTTTAGGAAGCTCGAACAAATGCTAATTGGGTCCGTTAGGCTAGCTTCTGGAGAGAAGGTGCCGCAGGAAAGAGATGGCCCTCAGATTAGGGAGCGAGAAAGGACCGGAAGTCCCTGGCACGGCGGATCCCCAAGAACAGCAACCACCCCTTCTGTGGGTCTGAAGGTAAAGGCCTCGCCTGACCCTCCCAACAACCCCAGGGGCCGGGGGAGGGCGGACAGAGAGGCATTGCATTTTATGAGAATTTGGAAAAGCATAATATAAAATATTCATCAAATCTTACTTTATGCATGGCATTAATGCGATTCTGCCAAGGGTAAAAATCCACTGGGAATCACATAATTTCCAAGCTGGCTGGTAGATGGAATTGCCAACCATGTGCGTGCTGATGCCACAGGGCTGCACGGGTTCACCTGGTAAACAGAACCGCCACCATTGCTTGTAAGGATGGGGTTTGATTCATTCAAGGTGCAATTTAGACCAAGTCTTCAAGAATGCGGTCTTTACACGAAAAGCAATGGTTTTATATCATCATGGTCCTAGTTGGACCATGTGAAAGGGACCCAGGGAAGTCTTGTCACCAGCCCAGGCCATAAAACTGTGACCAGCAGGGCAGGGGCTGAAGCCAGGCTGCATGGCCCCTACACCAGGACTTCCTCGGCCCGGGCACTGTTGATGTTTTGCGCTGAGCTCTTCGTTGAGGGAGCTCTCCTGGGCCCTGCAGGAAGTTTAGGAACATTTCTGGTCTACCCACTGGGTTCTGGTCGCACCGCCTCCCCCAGCCCCCGCCTCCAGCCCCCTTGCGTCATCCTCAAATTATCATTTTTATGATCCTAACAGGACTCAGGAGACGGAAGCCGCCTGGACAGCCGGGCTCCTAGGAACTCGGTGGTGCTCGTCCAGTATTGGGGGGGTGTTGTGACCTGACTAAAGGGGTTCGTTCGCCTGTGTGCATTAAAGCCCAATTAAGCGCAAATAGGAGTTTACAGCAAAGAAAGTAAAGGTTTATGTTTAAGGAAATGGGTCAAACCCAGAGTCATGGGTGAGCTGTAAGACCAGGCCCCCGGGTGGCTTCTAGGGGATGGGTAGACGGCGAAACAAAGATTAATCCTGGTGGAGTCTGGGTCGTGGTTTCTATTGATGGGTCGTCTCTAGGGTAGCGGGTGGCCGATCAGTACCTCTGGTCCTGACGCCAGCCATGGCCGTAGTCCTGTCTGGTTTTGTAAGGGTGTGACCGTGGGGTCATTCTGTGTTTCCTGGCCTGGACCGGAAACACACCCGAGGCTGCGATGTCTCCGGTTTGACTAAAACTGGTGAGCAGACCCGAGGCTTTGCCCCTAAGATTATTTGATGCGGGGTCAGAGCCTCGGTGCCCTGAGGGATTAATGCTTAAGGGAGTGGATGTGCAAGGGCGCAGGGGGGAGTCAGGGTGCCCCCAGGTTGGACAAGGCCAGTTTGAGCCCAAAGGAAAGGAGGAGGGAAGGTCGGATTAAAGAATGAAGCTTTTGCGCAGTTACAACACGGGACTCATGGGTTTGCCGGGGGTCGGCAGGGAGCTGGGCGCTCGGGCCTGACACGGGCTCTCCCTCTGCTTCCCACTGAGGCCAAGTCTGGTTACCCTGCTTTTCAAAAGCAGACCCACACATCTGAGGAAGAGGTGGGAAAAGTGATATTGCAATCAATGCCAGGTTTTGTCCTCTCAAAACCCACTGGACACGTCTTCTTGACTACCTTTGTTCACGGTAACTATGGCAACAAGTAGGAGTGAATAGTTTGCTGCGGGCCTCTCATCTTGCTAATCATTTTCCACGCCCAGACGCCTTACAGGTCACAAATAAAACGAACATTTGGTGGGAGACACAGATGGCCCATCAGTTGCTTCCCTTCGTCCCAGATAGGTTCGCCCCATGTTCCGGCGCTGCCAGATCAGCAGGGTGAACCGGCCAGTTGGTCTCTCCCCTACGAGTGTGAGCACCCAGTATGGGCTTCAGAGTCGGGGAAGACATTGTCCTTGTCTTCTCTTTCCCTGACCCTGAATCGGCCATCAAGTAAGGGAACTCGATTTAAAACAATTGAATACCAAGCTAAGCTTCTCTGGAATTCCAGGAGAATTTGGAGGAGAGAGGGATGTGTGTGAGCTGGGGAGTTGGAGGACACTTCCCAGAGTGGGTGGGGTTTGAGTTGACCTTGAAGGATGGATAGGTTTCGGTGGCGGGTGGTGGCGCTGGGGAGGAAGGAAGGCACTCCAGGGAGCGGGGACAGCGTGAGCCAAGGCCGCAGTGGGAATGATACAGTTATGCTGGGGACAGTGAGGAGGTGGGGCCAAATGGGGCAGAACAGAACACAATGATTTGGGCGAAAATTAAAACATTTAATAACAGTTCCTTAGATTTATACAGTGTACGGTTGTGTAGAACTGCCGTCCGTAGAGAGGTAGTATGACACAGTGTTTAAGAGTGCGAGCTTTGGAACTAGATTCATCCACTCAGTGCATGTTAACCGAGCCCTCACTGTGTGCTAGGTGCTGGTGCACGCATTGAAGCTAGAAAGGCAGCGAAGCAGGCAAAAGTCCCTGCCCTCACGGAATTTCAGCTCTAGTAGGGAAGGGATGACAAGCAGTGCCCTGTGCCGTGGTCTGCCTCACTGGCCTGAGTTTTTTAAGGACAAGGCATGCCCGGTCCTGCTCCCTGGCCCCAAGCCACAGCCCAGGGCCTGGAGCACAGTGGGGCTCCATAGATATGAAGTGAGCTGAACTGATTAACATTTGGTCCAGTCTGTGAGCTTTCTGCCATATATAGAGAACTCCTGGGAGGTCACAGGTCATCTTGAGGGCCACTTTGTGGAGGGACTTGGAAAGAGTCCTTGACATTTGAGAATGCTTTGAAGTGATCCCCTTGGAGGAGACAGTTCATTGATCTTTTCCTTGATAGCATGACGCCCCCTGGTGGTTCTCTGGTAGAATAGCTTCAAGGAGCTGTCTTGTTCCAAGATTGGATTGCGTGGGAGAAAAGACTTTAGAATCCTTACGTGTCCTAAGTTTAAGCTGCAACTGGCAGCTTTTGGTCACTTACTGCTTTTTAGTACAGGGGTGGCCAGAATGGGTGAGACTCACCTGCAAGTGACAGGGCACACTCGATAGTGCAAATGGGGTGGCCGTGTACAGACGCTCTGTTATAAGAGCTTCAGGGAGTCACCGTATATGGATTGCTCCTAGTTGTTGGTTATGAGCTTTTGTGAGAGGCTTCATGGGGGCATATGTTTTCCTTACAATTGGGCGGACACCTGGAGGTGTAATTTCTGGGTCCTATGGGTAAGTGTGTGTTTAACACTTTAAGAACCTGTCAAATTGTTTTCTGAAGTGGCTGTACCGTTTTCTGTTTCCACTAGTGCGTCTAAGGCTTCCTTCACATCCTCACCAGCACTGATTAGCTGCCTTTTTCATTTTAGTTTTTCTGCTGGGAGTATGGAGGTATCGCATTATGGTTTTGATCTGCATTTTTCTTAATGACTAGTAATTTCAACCTCTTTTCCTGTGTTTATTTGCTATCCATGTATTTTCTTTAGTGAAGAACCTATTTTAATCTTTGGCTCACTTGTTTATAAATTGGGCTGTTTGTCTTATTACTGAGTTGAAAGACTTAAAAGTATGTTCTGGATACCAGTCAGTTCAGTTATATGATCTGCAAATATATATATATTTTATGCTGTGACTCATCTTTTCAGTTTCTTAATGGTGTTTTTTAAAGAGCAAAAGTTTTTAATTTAATGAAGTCTAATTTATCATTTTTTAAAAAAGATTTTATTTATTTATTTTTAGAGAGGGGAAGGGAGGGAGAAAGAGAGGGAGAGAAACATCAATGTGTGGTTGCCTCTCACACGCCCCTACTGGGGACCTGGCCCGCAACCCAGGCATGTGCCCTGACTGGGAATCAAACCGGCGACCCTTTGTTTCGCAGGCCGGCATGCAATCCACTGAGCCACACCAGCCAGGGCATCTGACTTATCATTTTTAATTGTTCCTACTTTTGATACAATCTGATTCTTTTTATTATTCTCCTCAGGGAAGAAATTGGGGGCCATGGTGACAATAACTACTCTTGTACTGGATTTGGGGGCATTGAGGGACAGATTTCTCTTGATTGTGTTATGGACAGAGAAAATTAACATGAATTTTTTGAAGAACAAGAGCTTTGCAGCCTCTCCCCGCCCCCAACCCCCTTCACTACAGACAAGCAGGGGGTGTGTCTGGGGAGAGACTGAAGCGCAGGCTGAGGGGTGACGGAGAAGAGTCGCAGCCTTGCAGCTGAACTCTACACGTGAGAGGGATAAGAAATCACGAGGACAGTTCAGAGATCGGGGGATCCTCAGACCCTAGTAAGGCATTCTCTAGAAAATCTGACCTCAAGATCATGCCATAAGGGGGATAGGTTGAAGCTGAAGCCCTAGTTACTGTTTCAAAATCTAAGCACCACTCAAAGTTAATGATTAGCACCAACCTAGTTTTAGCTAAAACTGCAAACGGGTTGATAGATGCAGTCCTCATAATATAAATGATAAAGAGAAGACTCGGGGCATCTTTATGTTATTAATACATTTATGCTAATTTAAAAATATTTATCGAATGCCTACTATGCACCAGGCACTGCTCTAGGCCCCACTGATGACCAAATAGAACGAAGCAGGCAATAACCCTTGCCCCATAGAGCTTGCCTTCCAGGGTGGTTGTGGGTAGACAGAGAATGTATAAAAAGCGAGGAAAATGATACCGCGTGATGGAAGTGGTAAATGTTATGGGAAAACCCAGCAGGGGGTGGGGGATCAGGGATGCTGGAACCACGTCATGCCACATATCTGGGCAAAGACCAACCAGGGAAGAAACCCAGCCAGTGCAGGAGACCGCAGGCGATCGCGTGCCTGGCGGGTTCAAGGGCTGGGGCCGAGGTCAGCTAGGGCGAGTGAGGATACATGAGGAACTACAGCGTTACGATGAGGACAAACAGACTCAAAAGGCGGCTCATCAGAGAATGCAACGACTAGATACGAGTAAGGTGTCCATGGAATATTTTTGCACACACCTGAGTAATAGGGGGTAATGTGGCCGGTATTCAGTCTGTTCCCGTGCCCTGTGGGAAGGGAAGCGCTGACTGAACCCACTCCCTCTCCTTAGGGACCGGGCTGGAACCCACCTCGGGCGTCTATGAGAAAGGAAGAGACTTGCAACAAGCTCTCCAAGTCAAGTGACAACAGGACCCTTCGAAAAAGGTGTGGGGCAGGTGGCTTCAAGCTCAGGCAAACATTATCAAAATCACGTAAATCTGAAAGTTCTCCAAGCTAGGGAGTCCTGTATGGATGAAATCGAACCTTTAAAACTAAAGAAAAAAAAAATCCTGCTTCAGTCAGACTGGGGTAGATCCAGAAGTACTTCTGGTCTAAATTGACCTGTTTCTGCCTTTCCTGATGTTCGTCTTGGCGTAGCTTTGTCGAAAACTTCTTGCTGGCGCCCTCTGGTGGCAGGTCCGAGCAGCCGACTAGCGTCGGGCCGCAAACACCCTGGAGGCGGCATTTCCTAACAGCCCTCGTGTAATGAGATCTGCCTGTACCAACGTGTCTCCTGGAAAAATCTAGCATTCTCCTGTGCTAGTGATGCATATTCCAGAGTGTCATAAAATTACTTGAACTTTAGTTTGGCTTAAAAATACATCAACACAACACAAATATGTACAGAAGCCCTGGTGGAACATTTCTGCAGTATAGTAGTAGCTAACACGTTTAGGGGAAGAGATGGCAAATTTGGTAAGGGTGGAAAGAGAGAGAAATAGTTAAGAGCCATGAAAGCCAAGTCCACGGAATATGGATGCCTGGGGATGGGGACAGAGGGATTTAATATGGCTCAGGACTCGTGCAGAAAGTATGCTTCCAGACTCGCTGGAGCTTTGCTGAGTGTAATTTAGTGGAAGGCTCTCAACAAAGAGCTGTTAGGCAGTTTCTTGCTTTCCTGGAAGAATCCTCTTTCCTCTAGAAAGTTTCCTGTTGGCAGCTCTTGAAAAAGTATACAAACGTCCAGGGTAGGAAGGTTGGGTAAAGTATTTGGATGCTGCGAGGGAAAATATTCTCTGAGAGCTAAAACACCTCGCGGATTCCACGTTATGTCTCCTCTTGTGGGCCCAATCTTTCATCTGGTTTGGGAACTTGGTCTCCCCCCGCCCCCTTTTTCCTTCACAAATGTACACACAGCAGCTTCAGTTCAGTGAGCTCCCAGTTGAGAGAGTCTCTGATTCAAGCCCACGTAATAACTCCCAATTTTGTGTCAATTGTAGTAGGGTTATGAGACTGACGTTTCGAATCACTCATTCCCGAGCCTGTCATTCTTCCATTTTCTACACATTTTTGACATAGTAAGGGCAAAATGCAGTGAAATATTCAAAAAAGTGCATAACCAATCCCTCTTTAATGGAATGCTAGTAGGGACGCTGCTAACACTGAGCTCTGAGCTGGCAGCCGGCAGCACGAGGGCACGAAGGGTTTCCTTGTCGGGTCACATACCGACGGTCTCCCACGCTGAGGGCACCTGTGAAGAAAATGGAACTTATGTTTGGAAACCTTGCCGGTAGGTCCACACAGTGTCTTTAGTTGGACGTTCCTGCTTGTGTCAGACCCAGTCCTTCCACTCACCACGTTCATTTCTTTGTTGAGAACTTGTTAGGGGCTGAATTGTGTTGCTCCCCGAGCCCCCCTCCCAAATTCACGTGTTGAGTCCTAACCCCTTGCTCTTTGCAGCACTTGGAGATAAGGCCTTTAGAGAGGTAATCAAAGGAAAACGTGGTCATATGGGTGGGCCTCGATCCAAGATGACTTGCAAGAGGAGATTAGGACCCAGACAGTGCAGAGGGGAGACCAGGCGATGACACAGGGAGGAGAGGGCCACCCGCAAGCCAAGGAGTGAGGCCCCGGAAGAAACCAGCGCTGCTGACACCTTGATGTAGTACTTCCAGCCTCCAGAGCAGTGAGAAAGTAAACTTCAGTGGTTTAAGCCGCCCTGTCTGTGACACTTGGTTACAGCTGCCCTGGGGAAGGAACTCAGAGCTCTTGACCCCAAACCACCAGCCGTACTGAGACCCCTCAGACCCCCTTTCAGCCTCAGAGTGTCTCACAGGCCAGGGGGATGGAGAGGCCACCCCCGTGGGGCCCGAGGGAGGAGCAGAGGTTGGGAGAGTGGGTTACACACCGGGTAGAGGCCAGACTGTGGCCTTGAGGCCACCGTCCACCACATTGTCCTTTGGGACATGTACGTTTTTTACTGTGTTGGAGAAGACACTGTGAAGGCCTAACATCTGGACTATATCCATGTAATCACATGCAAAAGGCGCCTCTTCTCCTTCAGGTTACATGCTACCGTTCATAAATGTTGCATGTGCACGGCCAAAATGTAGAGGATATGAAAGGAGAGCTGGGGCGGGAAGGTCTTACAAACTGGGAAAGTAAAAACCAATTACAGAGCACTTCTCGGAAGGGGACTATTTCATTATCTCATTGTAGAAGCAATAGATATTCATGGTGTGAAGACGTGCATATCACGGAAGGGTAATCCCACTGGATCGGTGCTTTTCACAGCCTCTGTTTCTGCCATTTTGAGATATTTCTTGGAAATTTTCCCCAAATCATCAAATATCCTTTGAAAATACAATTTTTATGGTTACATTTTAACGTCCATTATAGAAATGGGCCGTCCTTTAATTAATACCCAAGTTTATTTTCTAGTAAAAAATGTAGACAAAATGTTAGGAGAATTGTGTCAAAAATATAGTCCAGGAAAAGCATTTTTTAAAGAACATATTGTTTAGCTACCAAAATATGAAGGATCTTCAGACAATTGCACTTGATGTTATTCTTTCTTAGTACTTATGCTTTGTCACTGCAGGTATTTTCATTTCACTGAAAGAAATTTGATTAACATATGAAACGCAATAAAGTAAAGCCTATTTTTATGACTCTTTTCGAACCTTCTTTTTGTTGGATCATTAATTTGTGGTTCATTTTATTTTCACTTTCAGTGTCTGTACCTGAAAACGAACTTGTTCCATGCATTCAAATTTAAGGTCCCGTTACCTTACCTCCTTGTCTTCGTCTGTTTTTCTTTCTGAAAACACAGGACCTGGCATACTTATAAACACCTCCTGGAAATGTCCAGTCTGTGAAGCAAGTTCCAAAGAACTGACCTTTTGTTCTTCTATTACGGAGGAAATAGAGAAGGTTAATGTGTTTGCTTTAATGCGGGTAGAATCGCAAGATAAAACATCTGCTTAGTATTACTGCAACAGCTTACCGCTTGTTCAGGCCTTAGTATGGGCCAGGAACTTTCCTGTAAATGATATAATTAAACTTTCACTGTAGTCCCACAATTTAAGAAGTATTTCCTCCCTTTTATATGAGCAGAAACGGAGCGAAGTAGGTCGGATCACTTATCCAGGGGCACATAGATGGATGAGAGGTGGGCTGCAAAGCATGTGTTTTTTCCATTACTCAGCATGAGTTTCTGATGACCCGTGAAGCCGCTCAGATCACTCCTGGATTTTTTTAACGGGAACGCAGTGGCCAGGAGCACGCGCGCAGGGACCAGGCGTGACGATAACAAGATCAGACTGATTTTGTGGGTGGCGACACGACTCATTCTCATTGTTTTGTAGTCACACACTTACGCGAGGTACGGTACACATCCTGTGGGGTGCGGGGTGTGCTCACATGTACGTGTAAACGTCTGCAGTGAAAGGGATGCGCTTTGAAACCCTCCGAAGCGGAGCCAGCCCCCAGAGCCGAAACAAAAGTTGGCAGCCAAATGTTCTAATAATAATATATCGAGGCCAACAACTTCGAAAAAAATGCTCAGAATATTAGTATTTGAAAGTGCAATGACTTTTATTATTATTTTTGAAAATTATTTTATTTTTGATTTTAGAGAGAAGGGAAGGGAGGGAGAAAGAGGAGAGGAACATCGAGGCGAGAGAGAGAGGGGACCTTCTGGTTCCTGGGCCAGGGGCCAAACCGGCAACCCAGGCATGTGCCCCGACCGGCAGTCGCACTGGTGACCTTTCGGTTTATGGGATGACAGCCAACCAGCTGAACCACACTGGCCGGGGCACTATTTATTATTTTTTTAAAGCCTCATTCTTTTAACCTGTTGCTTGGTACTCCGCCATGACCTTGCATATGACCTTGGCTCACCTTGAGTAGGATTTGGGTTGTTTATTGCAGCTGCCTTGCCTCTGGCTGCCATAGGCAAGCACTCTTCTCAGACGTTTTTCGACTGCATTTTTGTTGAGGTAGGACAGATATGTTTACGCATAGACAAATCCCAAGGCACACATTCATGGATTCTCATGCAGTGGGCTCACCCGTGTCACTAGCGGTCAGACGAAGAACAGGGATGTTACCAGGACGGGAGACACCTCCTCAGGCCCGGCCTGAGTTCCCGTCGTCCCCTCCCCAAAGGGTTCCACTGTCCCGTCTTGTATTGCCATAGATTCGTTTCGCCTACATTTGAACTTCATATAAACTGAATCAGAAAATATATACTATTTTGCATTGGTTTCATTTTTTAACACTATTCTCATGAGCCACCTATGCTCTTGCACGTGGCATGTGTGCAGCCGTGCGAATACGTCGCAGTTATTTGATCTGTTCTCGTGTGGACAGACACTTGTGTTTCCCCCCGACTTGGCTATTGAATAGTGATGTTCATACATACCTTTTAGCACCAACATGCACATATTCCTGGTGGGTAAATGCCACGGAGAGGACTCGTGGGACATCGGGCACGGACATGGGCAGCTTTAGTAGATAACTGCCACATGCTTTTTTTCAAAGTAGTTGTATCAGTTGGAGTTCCCGTACGTAATATTTGAGAGGCTTAGCGGCTCTGAATTTTTGCCCTCCCTTGGTGTTACTGGTCTTTCTCACGTTAGCCGCCGGGTGGCTGTGCGGCGACAGCTGCTAATGGTTTGAGCTCACGTTTCCCTAATGACTGATGAGGTGGGGCCAGCACCTCTCATAGGTTTGCTGGCAATCAGATGCCCTTTTTGGCGCAATGCCTGTTCAGGTCTTTTGCCTGTTTTCTATTGGGTTGTCTGTGTTTTTCTTCCTGACGGTGGGGTTCTTTTTATAGATAGATGCCCCAGATAATGTCGTGGTGGGGGCACGAGAGTCGTGGGATACTGCACGGTGTGGTGCAGAGGCAGGAGGAACGGAAAGGGGGGGTTGGGGTGTCAGAGTAAAACTTCACTTTTTGCTCCTTCCAGCCCCGACATGGAAAAGATTTAGGAAGCAATGGCTTTAGTGCGCCTGCCGGCTTGTGCTTCGCCAAAGGGTAGGCGGGCCTGGTGATCTGGGTTCAAAACCCCATAGTCTGGGGATCTATACAGTATTGTAATTCACAGTGTCAAATGCTCTTGTCCCAAACTTGGGAGCCGTCTCCTCTTCCTCTTCCTCGCCTCTCCTCTCCAGTCCCACCAAGTCCTGTCCATTCATTGTCCCAATATGCATCCAGTTGGGCCACTCCACCCCACTTCTGCCACCAACCCCTGGCTCAAGGCCCATCAGCTCTTTCCAGGTCAATGAGACGGCTTCCTTCCAAACGGGCCTCTAGCTGCCACCGTGGACTGTTTTAGTGCAAAGTTGAATGCTGACTTAAAGTTCTTCATTCTCTCTGTTATCATCCCTCATAGCCACCCCTCCCCCCACCATTCTTTCCTTTATTGCTCTTATCACAGTGGGTCATTACCTGCCCTTTTCTTCCTCTATTTCACATCCGTCTTCTTCTTCACAGACCTGTCAGTTTCACAGAGGGGCTGGGCCTACGTTGTGCACCCCGCTCGGCGCCTGAAACAGTTGTAGAATTTGGATGGGGGACTGAATTAACGTCTCCTGTCAATCTGAATCAAGCCGCTGATGCCCCCTTCAAGGGACCACCCCACCTCTTCTGGATATTTGAAGGGATGGAGCGCTCTCTACCCCTAACACCACTTATCCTGTTTCTTGAAAGGAAAGCCACACGCGTAACTGCAATGTTGGAAGAGGAGGCCACGTGCGTAAGCTGAAGGAAGCAGGGGTCTCGGCAAGACTGAAGACAGCACAGGCTTCCCAAGGTGCCAAGGTCCTTGCTTAGTTGTTTTCGTTGGAAAGCTCCCCTTGGCTAGCAGATACAATTCTTGGCTCTTCGGCCTTAACGTTCCTCCCACCCATAGCATTTCTAGGGTACGCTGTACACTTCCGTTCTGGGGCCAGAGCGAGCTTGGGGGTCACTCCTGTTCCCAAGCCCTGCCTCTGACCCCGTGCTCTGGAACTGAGGTCCACAGTGGAACAGATCTCGGCCTGGGGCTCCAGAAGTGGCCTTACCCATCCCTCAGTGGCTCAACTCCTTCCCCAAATGTGGATTATTTAACGCACATGCATCCAGGGTGGTGGCACACAGCTTGACACCCCAAAGGCATCCCTGGGAAGAGACAAAATTCCGGTGTGCAATTTTGATGGCACTGAGGTCGTGTCCTCAGGGTTTAGCTAGTCTGCTGAGTAGTAATCTAACCCTGTGATGATCTCAGTTAATCTGGTGTTTTCCCCAGTGCCGCTCAGGTGGTCTGTGCTCAGCCCTGCGGGCTCATGAGCAGTGCTCAGTCCAGCCCAGGAACGGTCCTCCTCTGCTCTTTGTCTCCGTGTGGTCACCACCCACGGCCAAGGCTAGCTCTCTCAGTGCAGCTCAACAAGGCCTTGGAGCCAAAGAGATCTGGGTTCCAGCCTGGTCCAGCCACGTCCTACGTGGGACCCTGGCCAGTCCAGTAACCTCGCTCAGCATCAGCATCCTCAGATGCAAAAAAGCGATAACGCTCACCTCCAGGGCCGCTGTGAAGGTTAAGAAAGTTATAAAGGGTGTCCAGCACTGTGGTGCCCGGCGTGCGGATGGTGCCTTTTCCAAGGCTCCCATCTTCTGAGAAGAATGGCTGAACGTTTTCAGCTGTTTTGGGAGAGGCTGGATTTACTCCTGATTCCAGGACAGTGTTCGCGGAATTGCCATAGTACTGGCAAGCTCCCGGCAGCCCCGGTGGGCGGACAAAGGCCCGAGGTGGAAGGTGATGTGAGCAAGTGAGCTAGAAACAGGTCCAAACCCTGAAGCTTTTAATAATCTACCTCCAGTTCCTTCCCAATCCATAACTACCAGCGACGACCGAATAATTAGAATCCCCCAAACGCTTTGTAGTTCCAGGCGCCCCTTCTCCCGAGCCTTCGGAATGACACTGACAAGAAAGGAAAAGGAAAGAGCGGAGACTTGGAGGGGACACCCTGACTTTTCCTGGGTAGTAGAATTGGGGGTGGCCATTGTTTTCCCCTTCTCAGTTCCCACATTTTGTAAGTGATGATTTGCTAGCATTCTTATCAGACCCCCAGCTTTCTGAATTAAATGGGCAAATGTATTTACAGGCTTCTGCACCTCTGAAATAAAGCTAAACCTGTAAAGTGGTCAACAGTGGGGAGCAGGGGCTCAGGCCACCTCAGGGTCATGCGGACCAGAGGAAGCAATGTAGTGGCTTCTGTTGCAGATACGCGGGGCTTGTCCCCTTTGTAGTAGGTGCTCAGTGAGCAATGGCTAATAAATGATCAATAAATGATGCTTCTCTTCTGAACGTCTCAGATCATGTTGCTTTATTTTCCTCAGTGAGAAAGGGTCACTTAGCTTAGATCTCCCCAGACAGGGATGCTGTTTATTAAGTCAACCAGCTGGTAATGATGGATTGAGTGCCTACGACGTGCCAGGTCCTGGGTATGCCAGACCAAGAGGGTACGGCAGAGCGTGAACACGTCAATAAAGAAATAAGATATGTGTAGACGGGCAGGTGCTGCAGAGGAAATGAACTCGTGATGGAGTGCTCGGGTAAAGTTCTCACCTGAGAAGGTGCCCCATAAGTTGGGACCTGAAGGATTAATAACAGTTAGGTATGCAAGAAGTTGGGGTGGGGAGTGGGGTTGTGTGGCAGGCAGAGACCCCCCAGTGGGAGGGAGCTCGGCTGATTCAAGGGCGAGACGGGAGGCTGGCATGCCCGGGGCACAGGGAAAGGCGGGCAGTGGGCCTGGTGTGAGATGAAGTCAGATGGGTGGGGAGAAGCCAGGTCGTGCGGGGACTTGGAGGCTGCGGTTATGGTTTGAGGTCATTCTGCGTGCAGAATGCGTTTTAATTTGGAGAGAGGATTGGAAGCAGGCAGAAGTGGAAGCAGGGAGACTCATTAAAAGGCTCTCTAAGCAGAACCACAGTGAGACAGCACCACACGCCACTGGAATGGCCAATGTGGAAAGAAGCATAACATCAAGTGCTGGCGAGGATGTGAGCAACGGGACTTCCCTCTGCCGTGACGAGAGTGTGAAAAGGTGTAGCTGTGCCGGAAAGCTGTTTGGCAGCGTCCGTGGAGGTGGATGTCGTGCATCACGCACGAGCCAGCAACCCCACTCCTGAGGATGCACTGGAGAGAAGTGCCCACAAGGGTGCACCCAGGGATGCGGAGGGCAATGTTCGGGGCAGGCTACCTCTAACTGCCTCAACCTGGAAAACATCCAAGTGTTATTAACCGTAGAATGGATAAATAAATTGTGGCGTATTCATCCAGAGGAATATAATACAGCAAAGGGAAAGAATGGACTCTATTTCTATATGCAAACAACATGGATGGGTCTCACAAATAGAATCTTGAGTAACATAAAGAAGAAACAAAAAATGTTACACCATCTGATTCCGTTTGTACACACTTAAAAATAGACAAAACTAATCAGTGTTGATGGAAGTCCAGACTTTGGCATGGTGGTGAGTGCCCGGGAAGGAGCTCGGGGGAGGTTTCCGGGGACGCTGTGGGGGTCCTACTTCTTGATCCAGATGGCGGTTACCCTCGATGGGGGTGTGTTCATGTTGTGGAAATTGATCAAGCTGTACACTTAAGATTTGGGTACTTTTCTATATGCATGTTGTGTTTCAACCAGAAACTTCCCTTAACAAAGGGAGGGTGAGAGACAACTCTGTAGCCCACAGAGGAATAATTTGACTCGGGTCAGGACGATAGTAGCGGAGGCAGTCAGAAATGGTTACATTTTGGCAGTATGGCCAATGGAGACCATTGATGGATTAGGTGCGTGTGTGTGTGTGTGTGTGTGTGTGTGTGTGTGTGTGTGTTGAGGGTGGGAGAGGTTAGATAAATAGGGAAGAAGGATGACACTTAGGTGTTCTGTCCATGTTATTGGGTGGACCGTGGGGCCATTTGCAGGCCATGCACTTTTGTACTACATCCCGGTCCCTACTGTGAGGAACATCCCTCTGGTAATTCCCCCTTTCCACTCTCTGCGTCATTCATTTCCCCCTAGAGATTGTGTCATCCCCATCCGCACGTAAACATGCTGTTATTTCTGCCACCTGCAAGAAATGTTTTCTCAATGCCTTGTTCGCAGCAACTACCACCCCATCGCTCTGCGAAAGACCTCCGCAAACAGTTCTGTACACTCTCTGTCTCTAACTTCTCTCCCCCATTTTCTTTCAAACCTGTTATGATAAAGGGTTTTGCCCCCGTCCTCCCTGAAACTGCTCTAGTTACAGTAACCAGCGACTTGAACTTTGCTAAATCCAATGGTCAATTATTAGCCCTCTCTTTACTTGACCTGTTGTAGGTGTTGGACTTGGTTGACTACTCTTTCCTTCTCCACTTGGTCTTCGGGGCACCACGTTCTCCTCACTCCTTCCTGGCTGCTCTTTCATAGGCTCTTTCAGCCGTGACTTGCTGGTGTCTGTCCTGGTGGGAGTCCTCCCACCACAGAAACTGACAGAGGAAATCTGAAAATACAAATCAAGCCCACCCCTCCACTGTTTCCCCTGGAGAACCGGTTTATCAGCACAACGCTCTTTATGAGCCTAGGTGAAGTCATTTTTAAGAATATAACACAGCCCTACTCAGCGATTCATAGAATGGCAGGCCGGGAGAAATTTGGGGTGAGGTGCAGGGTCGATTAGGAAATGTCACAAATGCCGGGAATGCCTCCTGACCCCTATACCTTCCTGACGAATTCTCACTGAGCTCTCTCAGTCTGTGCGGGTCCCCCTTCCTCAAGGGCACTCAGTCACGTCCCACTTTTGTGTCACCTTCTGGTCCCATGCCTGCCTTTTTTTCAGCGATGAGTTTCTTTACTGTGAGCCGGGAGGGGCAGCTGTGGGATAGCGATTACTCGCCAGGACTCGAAGCCTGGCTGTCCGGGTCTGAATTCCGAGTCTATCCGTTATGACCTGAGTAGCCCTGAGCAGTTACCAAGCTTCTCGGCCAACTTCCCCTGTCGAATTGGGGAGGCAGTAGAACATTTCTCATAGAGCACCAGGGTTGAATAATTTAATATACACAGAAGCACCCAGAGCGACACCTGCCCTTAGTAAGCACCCAGTGAATTCAGCTGTTGTTAGCATTTATTTTGTCCTCAGTTGTCATCATATTGTCTGGCGCATGTCACGTGGTACACATTTAATACGTTTATCATGTACATGAAGTGCCAAGTACATGAGCAAAAGTGCAAACAGTCGTAGAGAAGGGACCGATCTTCACGGGTTGGAGTAAGGGGACTCGACAACAGACGGGATTTGAAATAAGGCTTGCAGGATTGGGAGAATGGGAAAGATGGGGAAGGTTAATGGTTACTTCAGCAGGCATTTGTTGAATGAACCCCACTCTCCAAACGTTAGACCATTTGGCAAATATAGAAACCAAATGTGAAAAATAATTAGCATTAAGCTGATTTCACCTCAAGTTATAGCAGCCTTGCTATCAAAATTCCATTTCTCCCCTCGCCGGTGTCTACTGGTGTATTTACTAAGTGTTTTGCTTTAGGAATAGGATAGATTTAAATTACTGAAAGGTGCACTTGAAGAGAAAGCAGGAAAATGTCTGGAATGTTCTGTAGCTCTGGAGCAGCTATTTAATACATTCCGGAGAAACTCACACAGTGTGGTAACATTTCCACGGCTATCTAAAAATTATTTGCCGAAGACAGAGACTGTGACCCTAGAGTCTTCACTTTCCCACGTACAAGTTACTGTCCATTTTGGAATGCACCTGTGGCAAACCAAAGACAAGCTCATCACACCCTGCCCTGTGATGGTGCGAAAAGAAAGGCTGCTTCATGGAAGAGGGCGGGTATTTATTTGTCTTTTTTAGGACCCGCACAGTGATTGAGGTTGATGTCATTCTCTTTGAGGTGGTTATTGTTTTGTCACTGAGCCATTGTTCCTGAGTTGACGGTATAGATCAGAGCAGGAGATGAGGTCTGGTGTGTAAGACAGATCAGAACTGCTGTGAAACTTATTCTTAGTCCTCCCCCCACTCCTGCAAGTCAAGGCCCGTGGGGCAAGACAGGCCTGAGTTCGGATGTGGCCTCGGCCGCTTTGTCGTGGGGGACTTAGGGCCCCTTGGCGCACCTTTCATTTCGACCTCCTTTTCCCTCTTCTGTGAACAGGGATCAGGACCGCTCCCTGGCAGTGGCGTGGGCTTCAGGGATCTGAGCTCTGGGCGGCGGTATGTGACAGAGCACCAGGGGCTTACTAGGGGCTCAAAAAATGCTCCCGCTTTTCAAAGCTCCTTTCTTCCGGAAAGTGCTGTATCTGCTACTTGAATGGTGGGATTTTCTTTCAATTGACATGGATGGGTGAACGTTCACACCCAGATGGAATCTTTATTTCGTGAACATGTGCTGAAATATGAGTGTAGGTGTTTGTGTGTGTGCTCCTGGGGGGAGGGGCATGCAGGTACACTGTGACAATAGTCCTAGGACATTTCTGGGCAGACTACCTTCACCCCTCCCCCTTCCTTCTTTTCCATCAAGAAAGCAAATCCATTCATCAACAGGAATAGAAAAAAGTAGCAGGCTGGCCTGAAAGTGCATCGGACAGGAAAAATCCATTCTATTCTTATAAAATCTGTACTATTTATGATAAACACGATACTTGAAATTCACAGAATTTATAAGCAACTGTCATCCTCAAAATGTACCATACACTGGGCGTCTCAGTGAGGCCCAAACGTTTGTGAACTTCACAGAATTGCTACTACAAACAAGGGTTTGGTGAGTCAGTAACCTGTCAATTAGGAGAGCGAAGAATCACCGTGTGGCAAAGAAACACTCTTTAAATTGGCCTAAAATCAGCTCGACTACCCCCTCCCCAGCTCAGTGGGCGGTGGGCAAGGAAGCTTTGCTCTTTGTCCAACACCTTGGCATTCTGGTGGGTCTTTGACCTACCCTGTTCATTTTGGGTTTGGGGATGACAGAATGCGTATTTGTGTTTCATTTATCTGTGCTCAGGAGTCATAAAAATATACAAAACTGAGAGAAAAATGCTTTTAGTCATGATAAAATAAGTGTGATTAAACACCATCTTAAGAAAAATTTATGTAGGCGTATTTTTGCTTTCGAATGGACTTGACTTTTCACCCTCCAAACCCAGAGCACTGGTTTTGGGGAGGAGAGAATGCGCTGGACCTGTGGGGACCCAGGTTCTAGTCCTGGCTCTGCTGCCTAGGGGCTTTGTGCATTTGGGCACAGAAGCGACTTAACCTCTCTGAGTTTATTTTTCCATTTGGAAAATGGGAGGGGTTATAAATACAGAGTGACCGCCGATGGCTTTCCATAGTAGAAGTTGGCCTGCTTTTCTATTCCTGCCTTCTCTGGACCAGGGAGATTTGCCACCTGGGGCTCATTCCCGGGGCCTGCAGGAAGTTCCTTCCACTTTCCCAGCCAGTCCCCTTTCCAGTGATGCTTGCCAATTGCCCAGATGGCCCAGTCCCTTCACATGGAGGCTTGTAGGAGAGGCAACCTGTTAATGTTTCTCTTCCTCCCTTTCTCCACCCCCTCCCCTCTAAATAAATAAATAAAAATCTTTAAAAAAACCCCAAAACCCAAAACAGTATCCAAGAGGATGGATGCCATTGAGTGAGAACAGGGACCTGTCACCGAAGCCTTGGGGACACCAATGTTTAAGGAACAGGGGGAGGCAGAGGGCCATCCAGGAGGGAGCTGGGCGTGAGAGGGCAGGACCAGCCCAGGTGGAAAGTCCAGGCAGGAACTGGTCAACTGCGCATCTTCCTCAGGTGCCTGATGGGTCACGTTTCCTTTTTCTGCTGACAGAGGCAGGAGCCATGAGCGCGGAGGCTGCAGAGGAGCTGGACAGCCCAGGGGAGACCGGGCAGACCCTCGAGGGCGCAGGAGAGCAAGGTAAGCCCCACTGCGCACAAGCGACTGTGTCCAAAATCCTCCAAACACCCTTCCTTCCTCTGCTCCTGCCACGGCCCGAGGAAGCATGGACAAGCACCGCGAGTCCCCCTGAAGCGATGGCAACGCCGCGCTCAGCGTGCGTTTTTCCAGCCTCGTGGAGCTGGGATTTGAATTTCGCTCTTCTGAGCCTGGGCCTTGAGCCCCCACCCTGGCCCGGCCTCACAGTGTGGAGTCGCCCAGGCGCTTCCCGTCCCAAAGCGGCAGCAGCAGCCAGCGCTTCGCGCGGGCAGGCCTCCTGCAGCGCGCGGTCTCCGTGGGGCGATACCTGGGCAGAGGTGGTCCCGCCTCATGTCCTTGTGGCCGATCATTTCATGATTTCTTGCCTCAGCTCAGTGTTTTTCTTTTTCTTTTTTGCTGCTGTTCATTTCTTGCCACTGTGCTCAGTATACTTCACCCTGGTCACTTCTGCCAGATATGGGGTGGGCTCTGGTACGAAGAGACCACCCAGCGTCCTGCCAGCACACCAGCGCCTCCTAGCGGTGCTGGTAAGGAAGGGTGGGCAGCACCCTGGGGCCCTGGTCGGGGAGGAAGAGCCTGTTTTCCAAAGGAGGTTCCTGGTGCCGTGTGCTGTGGCAGTTTGGGGACTGGGGGACAGAGGGACCCTGTGAGACTTTGGAATGTGGAGGGTTTTTACCACGCTCAGAAAGGAGGAGGCTCTGCTGGGATTCTAAGAATCCGCAGTTGACCCCAGGTGGGGTTGGCTCTGTCGCATTACCTCCTAGTGTCGCTTCCCTCCTTGTTTATGTGAACTTCCTTCCAAGGGTTCAGGGCTTTTCAACAACTTGGGAAAGTATTGTGAGCGCTGGGAATAACAGGCAGTCGGAAGTCCTGGAGCCAGAGTCGCTCGGCCTAGCCGTCGGGGCAATCCGTTCCCCTCTCCCGCCCTGTCCCTTTACCTGCGGCTTCCCACCCTTTGCCGGTTACTGTGACAAAGGTGCACCGAAATGCGGGCGGTGGGAAAACAACAGCGACGACAGTAATGGCAGCAGCTGGTATTTAGTGAGTGGTTACTACGTGCCAGCCACGGCGGTGGGCACGACTCACGTGTTAAACCGTTCGTCCTCACACAGCCAGGTGGGGAGACTGAGGCAGAGCCCGAGGTCATACCGCCCACAAGAGCAGCTCTGGGGTTTGACCCTGAATTCAGTGAACACGAGTATGCATAGGATGAAAATGACTCTAGAAATGTAAAAACAAAACAAAACAAAAACCTGTCCTGTTTGCGCATGACTTTTTATCACTCTTATCTCAAAAAAGAGACTAGTGTTAACGTTACCTCCTGCAGGAAACTGTGGGCTGCAGTAATGGCCCCCATGCTGGGCTCCCCACCCCCTGTCCATCAGCACCGAGTCAGATCATCACCTTTCAGGGTGAGCTCCCTAAAGGTAGGGATGAGGACCCAAGCCCGGCCCCAGCAGATTGAGTGTGGAGCTTGGACGCTGGGCCTCTGGGTGCTTTTGGCAGCTTTGCCTTCCTCTCCTCCCTCCTACTCCTTCCAGGCAGCTGGATCTCTGCCCATCTTCCCAGGAGAGTCTCTGCTGAGACGCTTCGAGGGTCCATCTGAACGTCAGAGAAGCAGGTCTGTGGTCCTCTAAGAGGCCGTTGACGTGTCTGTGAGTCATCTTCATGACACTTGGGTTTTCTCGTTTCCCTTTGCGTAGGAGGAAGCCGAAGGTGGTCAGTGTGGGGACAGGGGACAGACGGGGGCGGGAGGGGAGCCTGTGTCAGTGCTGTGGATGGGAGCCACGCCCACCCTCCCCAGGGACAGAAACCTCAAGGGCAGGTCAAGGGCAGTAAACAGCAGGGGCACAGGTCTGTGTTCCCAGCGAGGATGGGAAAGGAGTAGGGCCTGCCCTGTGCCCTCTGACTGGCCCCGCCTCCCTCCTGCTGATTGCTTTCTGTGGACTTTATTTATTTATTTTTAAAGAGATTGGAACAGTGAGAGGAGGTGCCTGAAACTTGACACCTTTCAGAAGGTGAAGAGAGGCAGCCTAGCCTGGAGGGTGGAGACCTGGAGAAGGAGTTGGACGGCCCCTGTTTAGATCTCACGTGCCCCTTGCTGTCGCCAGTTTCGTCATGTGGGAAGTGGGAATTGCTGGGGGGGTCGAAGGTGATTCTGCAGGAGGAAGGGTCTGGCAGCGTCGGGCCAGGTGGCTGGCCCACGGTGGGGAACTCGACAAACATGCGTTAGAAATGAAGAAAGCTCCCGGAAGGGCCCACTGATCTCTCTCTCGCTTCTTTCAATTGAATCAGTGAATTAAGACCACATTTTACCCTTTTCCACTTATTGTTTCCATACTGCAACAGTTCAGTTTCCCTTGTGATTTGCTTCAGTTGTCACGCATTTTGAGTCAAACCCGTAAGTGTCACTGAGTGCAGGCTGGGTGTGGATGGTGACGCTTTGTGGTCGGAAGCGTTAGAAATCAGGGAGAATTAATTAAGTCCAGAGGCAACTAATGTGAAGAGAGGAAACCAAATCGCCTCCATTCTCCCAAATGCCCTTTGTTGTTTTGTGAGGCATTTTATTAAAAACTTGGTTGCCAAATGTATGTGCCAGAGTTTATCACAATGGGGAAAAAAAAAAGCCCTTTTGGTAACTTAAATACCTGACAGAAGCATTTCAGCATTAAATCATCAATCCTCCCACCTGCTGCCAACTATAACTGCTTTCCTTTATCATGATAATGCAGACTGTCTGATTCTCCGGTGGAGTTTCTGGGCAGCAGGAACGTAATCAACATCTGGGAAAATTTGCTTGTGATTCTGAGATTTCCGTCATCCTGTCAGTATAGACTCTGTGCTTTTCCCATCATGGAGATTTTTATAACTCACGGCCATGACTGAGAACTCCAGCCACTCGGTCTGTCATCCGTTCGGGCATCAGCTCGCCTCGTATGGTGAACATGCCCAATGTTTTATAGAGCGCCAGTAGATAAGGTGTCACATTACTGATGATGTGGGAGCAGGACTTCCCTGTGGGGTCCTGATTGGATGGAGGGATGAGATCCCTTCTGAAAAGAGGGGCTAGGAGTTTGTAGGCAAGGGATAGGAATTCTCCTTCACTCAATCAGTGGTCAAGACAGACCATGTCACCCCGGCTCCTGGAGGAGGCTCAGAGCACACCCTGCCTCAAGGGCTGACATGATGTTCCTGTGTTTCTACTTAATGCCCCTGTCAGAGCCAGACTGTTCGCGAATTCATTCAACCATTGCTTAGCTGGTGCTAGGCACTGGTCCAGGTATCAGGAACACATCTGTGAACAAAACTCTGTGACCTTCCAGAAGCTTCGGTCTAGGGATGGGTCGTTGATCTGGTTCATTTATTTAAACGTATATCTTCAATTATAAAATGTTTTAACATGAAAAACACAGGAAGTAATTTCTTTTTTTAAAAAAAAGATTTTATTTATTTATTTTTAGGGAGAGGGGAAGGGAGGGAGAAAGAGGGAGAGAAAGACATCAATGTGTGGTTGCCTCTTGTGTGCCCTTCACTGGGGGCCTGGCCTGCAACCCAGGCATGTGCCCCGACTAGGAACTGAACTGGTGACCCTCTGCTTTGCAGCCCAGCACTCAGTCTACTGAGCCACCCCAGCCAGGGCACAGGAAGTAATTTTGATACCCATGTCTGTATGGACAACTGACTTTTAAAATACTTATTTTTCTTTTAAAAAAATTTTAGGCGTAGTAGAACATTTGGAGGACACATGAAAAAGGAAAGTAAATTCCCCCAAGATTCCTGGGTCGGGGGGCCACTGAGTGCAGCAGTTTGTGTCCAGAGGAATCAGGACAAGCTTGCTGTCGCTGTCCCTAGGGGACTCGAGTCACCTCTGATCCTGAAACCGGAAAAGCCGGCATTTGTGCTGCCTGTCACCTACCAGAACCAATAAGCAGAGACAGGAATCGAATCTTTATGGGCGCTTTATTCAGATGGCCGGCCATCTGAGAAGATAGAGGGTATGTATCCTAACAGAACGTATTAAATTCCATTTTAAACCAGTTCTTTTTATAAGGAGAAGAACAGCATAGGTAAAGTGTTTGGAATTCAAGGGAAAAAAAGTCTAGGTAAGGGATTTGGAATTCAGAAAGAGGTTAATCGGATAAAAGCTGCACTCCGGCAATTTCCCTAACATCCTTTCATGCGCTGACTGGTGATTTTCTTTATCTGAGTCCTGTGTCCTGGGTGGCGGGATGTCTCTCCCTGGAACACAAGGGCTCAGAGACCACCTTGTTGCTTATGGTCTTCTCTGGAGCACAGAGGTTGAAGTGCTCGTGGTCTCCTGGGGCTGGGGGTTGGGGGGGGCAGGGCATATTTTCAGTTCCTGAAACAATAGCTTTTTACATGCATTAACTACTAGGCTTACTAACTATTACCTAAAACTAAATTTTTCTAACTCTTGCATCCCCCCATCAATTCCAGTCCCGCAGTGTAGTCACAATTACTGTTTTGCGTGTTTCCTTCCGGTCTTTCCGAAGTGCATCTTTTTACATAATTGCAACCATCTTGTATCCTGCTCTGTAGGTTGCTTTTTTCTGAAATACAGTTTATCTTTACTCCAAAACACCAGCATCCTTATCATTATCATCAACAGCAGGGGCTTCATCCAGGGCACAACGGTGGTGTGTGTGCGTAGCTAGCTGTGTGTATCTGGGTGTGTGCATCTTTGCTAGCGGTAAGGAACACGTTTGCTCTCTTTGAGGTGAGTCACTAAGCTGGAAGGACGTCCCAGATGAATGGAGCTGCCCGTGGACAATAGATGGAGGAGAATCTATTTCAAGTCATTCTGCCAGATGGTCGGGTCCACCCTGGTGTCAGAAATCCCCGCTTTGGGCTGCCTGTCTGTTCTCATTGTTTCCAGCGTTCTCGGTGCTCTTGATAATTCTGTTGCCACGGTTGTTGCCGAGGGCAGTCACCTTCTCCAGGGATTTCAGATCCACAGAAGAAAATCAGACTCCATACTTCTATTCTTTGTCGTTCATTGGAGGGCTCGAAACGAGTCAGGTGCACGTGTGAGGTATGTAGCACGGCAGCCTGGCGCACGGCGGCCTGGCCCGTGTGAGGCCCCTCAGCCCCTTTCCCACGTCCAAGCACAGGTGCGTGTGGATTCTCCCTGTAATGCATTACCCATCAGGGACCTGTTGCTGTACAGATTATAGCTTGGATGCTCTGCATTTACCCCAACCCCTGATTCCCGGCAGGCATCCCCGATGTGGCAAATTTGCTCGCTAGGAAAGGCTATGCACCCACTTCCTCCTTGCTCTCCCCTTGCCTCTTACTATACTGGAATTTGTGTATTTCTATATATGTATGTTTTCTAGTTACAGAAAGAAAAAAATCATTTGTCACAAGACGATGTAATTGCCATCTACTAAAGGAATTGTGGCTACAACATACTATTAACGTTTTCTTTAAAAGGTTTTATTTATTTATTTTTAGAGAGGGGAAGGGAAGGAGAAAGAGAAGGAGAGAAACATCAATGTGCAGTTGCCTCTCACACGATTCCTACCGGGGACCTGGCCCGCAACCCAGGCATGTGCCCTGACTGGGAGAAGAACCAGCGACCCTTTGGTTCACAGGCCGGCGCTCAATCCACTGAGCCACACCGGCCAGGGCATCATACTATTCAAGTTGTTTCATCCTTAATCTACTTCCGGCCAAGATGGAGGCATAGGTAGATACACTTTGCCTCCTCACATAACCAAAAAGACAACAACAAATTTAAAAACAAAAAACAATCCAGAACTGCCAGAAAAGTGAACTGAAAAATCAACAACCAAGGAGTTAAAGAAGAAACATTCATCCAGACTGGTGGGAGGGGTGGAGATGGAGACAGGAAGCTGGGGCAGAGGGGCCACGGCAAGGTGGTGGCTGGAGGACCGGGCGGGCGAGATGGCAGCTGGTGGTCCCACATTTGTGGGCAGATAAACAGGGAGGAACAGGGGAGCGAGACAGACTGCACAACCCAGAGTTCCAGTGCGGGAAAAGAAAGCCTCAAAACCTCTACTGGGAAAAACTGTGGGGGTTGCTGCAGTGGAGAAACTCCCAGCCTCATAGGAGAGTTCATTGGAGGAGCCCGCAGAATCCTAGAATATACACAAACTCACCCATTCAGGAATCGGCACCAAAAGGTTCCAATTTGTTCGTGTGTAGCGGGGGACGTGACTGAGAGCCAGCCAAGAACCAAGCAAGTGGCATTGTTCCCTCTTGGACCCCTCCCCCACACATAGCAGCACAAGATAGCATGTGGGTTGCCCCGCCCTGGCAAATACCTAAGGCTCCTCCCCTTAAAATGTAATAGGCACGCCACAGACAAAAACATATGGCCCCAAAGAAAGAACAGATCAAAGCTCCAAAAATAGAACTAAGCCATGAAGAGATAGCCAACCTATCAGATGCAGAGTTCAAAACACTGGTAATCTGGATGCTCACAGAAATGGTGGAATATGGTTGCAAAACAGAAGAAAAAGTGAAGGCTGTGCAAAGTGAAATAAAGAAAAATACACAGGGAACCAACAGTGAAGGGAAGGAAACTGGGACTCAAATCAATGATTTGAAGCAGAAAGAAGAAATAAACATTCAACCAGAATAGAATGAAGAAACAAGAATTCAAAACAATGAGGAGAGGCTGAGGAACCTCTGGGACAACTTTCAATGTTCCAACATCTGAATCACAGGGGTGCCAGAAGGAGAAGAGGAAGAGCAAGACATTGAAAACTTACTTGAAAAAATAATGAGGGAGAATTTCTCCAATCTGGCAAAGGAAATAGATTTCCAGGAAGTCCAGGAAGCTCAGAGTCCCAAAGCAGCTGGATCCAAGGAAGCACACACCAAGGCACAGCATCATTACATTACCCATGGTTAAAGATAAGGAGAGAATCTTAAAAGTAGCAAGAGAAAAGGGGACAGTTACCTGCAAGGGAGTTGCCATTACTCTATCTGGCAAAGCTCTCATTTAGAATGGAAGGGCAGATAAAGTGCATCCCAGACAAGGTAAGGTTAAAGGAGTTCATGTCACTAAGCCCTTATTACATGAAATGTTAAAGGGACTTATCTAAGAAAAAGAAGATCAAAACTATGAAGAATAGTAAAATGACAACAAACTCACAGCTATCAATAACTGAACCTGAAAATAAAAACAACCTAAGCAAGTAACTAGAACAGGAACAGAATCACAGAAATGGAGATCACTTGGAGGGTTATCAGCAGGGAGCAGGGAGAATGGGGGAAAAGGTACAGGGAATTAGAAGCATAAATGGTAGGTACAAAATAGACAGGGGGAGGTTAAGAACAGTATAGGAAAGGGAGAAGCTGAAGAACTTACATGTATGACCCATGGATATGAGCTAAGCGGGGGGATGCTGGTGGGAAGGGGGGTGCAGGGTGGAGGGGAATAAAGGGGAGAAAAAAATGGGGCAACTGTAATAGCATAATCAACAAAATGTACTTAAAAAAATAAAATTGTTTACAGCCGTAAACCTTCCGTAAGCGATGACACCGACATTAGACCACATGAAAAAGAGGGGTCTTTCCTGAGGCAAAGCTGTAATTTATATCTGGGTGGTGGGCATGGGTGATTTGGCTAAGCCTGGACTCTTGACCGGGGCAGATTTCTCCTTGGCTCTTGGCACACCGGTGTAAACTGTGTCTGCACCTGGTGACCTGGAGGTCAGATTTGCTCAAAACGGTGGAGAGGATAGGGTTTCTAAGGACCCCTGTTTACCAAACCCTCTTTTCTTTGCTAGTTTCACTTCCCAGGCCCTGTCTTGCAGTTTGGTGGGGCTCTGTGGCTAACCTTTGGCTATAGAACTGGGGAAAACAGACATGTGTTTGTTCCAGGTATGGTCCCTAAAATCCTTCTTCATGGTCCTCCACCTGTTTTCTCTCCTTTTCTGCCCCAGCTAGATGCAGGGTCTCCAGGGGCAGACGCTGGGGACCTCGGGGATGGTGGAGAAACTTGAGTAACTAACTCCGCAGAACAAAACTCAACCCTCAATTTATGTTGGGCTTTGTAATGAGCAAGAAACAAACCTTGATTGTGGCGTCAGGTCACTGAGACTGTGGGTATTTTTTTTACAGAGGTTAGCTATGCCCACTATTAAGGATTTGGCACATAGTAGGTATTCAATAAATATTAGTGTGGGGTTTTTTTTCTTCTCTTTGTCCCCGGGAAGCAGAGATTGCCAGAATCCTCAAGGGCACCTGACATGAGAAGAGCTGATAGGGTCTGTCTAGGCAAAGCCCTGAGAGAAAGGTGGGACTGGGGCAGGGAAGCCAGGTACAGCTGCCAATGGCGCGTGGTGGGGTGTGCAGCGGAAGACTTGGCCCAGCATCAGGAGCCAGATGGAAACAGCCTGATGGAAACAGGTTGACAATAGGCTGGGAGTGTTTGGGATAGATGTTGCAAAGTTGTTGTAGCTGTTCTCATCCCTGGTTTCTCACTGGAATCATCAGGTGAGTTTTCAAAAATGCCAGTGCTTAGAGGCCCAGCCCCATCCCCATTCAAGACCAGTGATGGGAATCTATTTTGGTGAGTCTGACGTCTGCATGATGGACTGGTTCCATACCCTGTTGCATGTATTGAAGTACTCGTGCCTCACCTTTGCTGACCAACTGGGACTAGCGTGAGGCATAATTGGCGACCCAAAGGTACTAAGTAACCTTACGACACACTAAGTGACGATCGGAGATAGCCGTGGCCAGAGGAAACACAATGTTTCCCAGGACACCTGGGACACCGCAGTGACATGCAAGACCAGCCTGTGGGATTGTCATGGTGCCCTTGGGTTTTGTTTTCTGTGCCCTGAGCACTTGGGTTAGGGGAACACCCCAGGGTTCTGGAGGCGCGCGTACCACTTCTGTAGCGGTCATGAGCCAGGTTCATGCTCTCTTGGGAGATGATGAGGCTTCGAGTCTCTGAGGCTGGCTCTGTGTGGAGATGGAGCAGCAGGGGGCTGGTGGCCACTGTGGACGACCGGTACCGGGATAGCGATTGCTGGTAAAATACGGGCATGGGCGGGTTGAGTGGAAGTCAGGTTTAAACCGAGCTTAAATACCTGCTGTGATTTGGGGGAATCTTATCAAATTCTGTGCCATCTTATTAAAATTGCCAACTGTATTAGCCTAAGGGGGAGGCTGAAATGCTATACCGCAGGAAGACGAATCACCAGCTCTAATTTGCCTTTTCTTCTTTGAGAAACACTTTGTACTGTTGGAGGTCTACTTGGTTTGTGACTGCTGTGCACTCTTCATCCGTTTGTCTGTCTGTCCGTCTGTCTGTCCGTCTGTCTGTCCATCCATCCATCCATCCACTTCTAATGGTGATTTACGTGTCAGGCATCATGCAAGGTGCCAAGCAAGTGAATGAGACGTAGTCCCTACCTTCACAGATCTTCCTGAAGGAATTTTTACCTGTAACTTGTGTACGTGTAAGGCCCTGTGAGGGATGCCTGGTCATGTCCATCTTACAGAAGAAAGTGAGACTTGGAGCAATTATGTGACTTGCCAGAGGTTGCACACCTGGGAGCACTTGTTTCGCCGCCCAGGGCTCTGGCTGCGGCTCAGGGGGCTTCGACAGCGGCCTCTGCGGGGAGAGGAGCCAGTGGCTGCAGGAAGGCGGAGTGTAGGGGGAAAGGTGCTGGCCGAGGCTCATGCTCCCTTCCGGACCTGCCAGGGAGGGACCCTCTGCAAGGAAGCCTTTGCAAGCTCAGGCCACCTTTCTCAAACTGTCGTTGGCCTTCAGACCTTCCCCCACGGTAGCGAGTGTGACGCCCACCGATTCCCTCATTCCCGGGGCCTCGCAGGCCGCCACTTGCACCCTTTCCCCATCGTCTCCAGGTTCTTTCTTACACGCTTGCGCTAGTCAGCATTCTCCAGAGAAGAGAACCAGCGGGCCTGGCCCAGACAGCATCCTCAGGAGAGACTCGGTTACTCTCCCTGCCACCAGCCTCCACCCCCTGCCCGTTCCAGGACAGTGCCGCCCCCTTGGCATCGCTCCGTTGACTAGACGGCGGTGGTCCTCGTCTTCGAGGCCTCGGCAGCATCGCTGAGCCAGGCCCTGTTGCAGCCCCGTGGCCAGCCCTCAGGAGGTGAGTGTGTGTGGCCCAGCTGAGGGATGGAGACCTTGGACCTCTGGCTCCCTTGCTCACGGGGTGATTGGTCCGCCGGGGCTCGCGCCCAGGGCTGAGTGAACGCTGAGCCTTGCTTCTCTTGCCCTCGAGTACGGATTGGCCCAAGTCCTCCAGGTGGAAAACAAGCACAGAAGGGGCCTCGTGTCCTAGTGACTACGCGGATGTCAAACGTGATATTTATTGGGAGTTTGCTATGGGCCATATCCGGGGTAGATCTTTAACGTAAAGATCTCATCATAATGCGCGTACTCCTGGTGAGGTAAGCAGTACATCTCCCTTTTACAGAAGGAAAAACTGCGGCTCAGAGAGGCTAAGCAGCTGGCCCAAGGTCACAGCAGCTAGCAAGCAGGGGAGCTTTTTGTTTCGTTTTGTTAACTTGAAAGGTTGCTAGCCTATTTATGATGGAGCCGTATTTTGAACTGGCTCCAAGGCACAACGTGGAGAGACAGAGAGTGAGAAGGGAGAGGGGGTGACTGAGAATGATTGTCCTGCCCCAGTCACGTCACCTCCTGGCCATGGAGCATCTCATGTCCCATCTGTGTTTACTCCTCAATTCATCAAATGTTTTTGCGAGGGCCCACTTTGGGCCAGGCGCCGTGCTGGGGCTGGGATGGAAGACCCTCCTTTGACACCAGCAGCTAGTGTCCCTGCGTGGTGACCAGAGTGCAAACAGGCAGTGTGGTGGTTCTTGGACGGAGGTGCAGAATGGGCTCCAGGGTGGGCTCAGCATTGGAGGGGCCACCTCCCTCCTGGAAGGGCAGGCAGACACTGCTTTCTGGAGGACCTAGGATGTCAGCAGAGACTTGAAGAATGACAAGGAGGTCTCTAGGCAAACCAGGTGGGCTGAGGGGGAAGGATAGTCCAGGCATGATATTCTGAGTTACCAAAAAGAAATTCGAGACAGTCGCTTTTCTCTCCCCCTCCCCCACTGCAGTGTCTCCAGTTCTCAAAATCTTCTAACTGCAAAGGCTACTGGAAAATTCCACCCAAATTCTTAGTGCAAAAAAGAAATTTAATGTACTCTAATTTGCTCCCTAATATTGTGGGGATGGTTTTGGTCTGGGAGTACCTCAGTTAACATTGTCTGAGTCACCGAAGGCAGGTGTTGAAAAATAGTCACTTTCACAGATGTACTATAACATGGAAACTTAGAAAAACAGTTGAAGAATAGATAGGAGGCCATCCCTATCACACAGACAAATGGCCTTGCTGTGCAAACAGAATCCTGTATTCTCCACCAGGGCTCCAGGCCTCTTTCTGGCAGCTTTTGCAGACCCTCAACTGTATAGACACTTTGCTTTCTGTCCTCCCTGTTTATTTAGGCCACCTCTGCCATCCCTAAGCCCTAATTGATAGAAAAACAAAGAGTGGGCCCTCAGGAAGTGATAAGGCAGAAGCAAAATGAAATAGAGAAGGGAGTTGGTGATAGCCGAAGAATTGCATCCATAGATACAGACTTTCCGAGACCGTTCTCTCCTTCGGACCCCTGGTGCCACGAATTGTTCTGGGCCCCACTCTGCTAGTAAAGTCCCCAAGGACAGTGATCGTTTCTTGGTTAGCACAATGCCTAACACTTAGTTGGCACTCACTAATGCTAGTTTAAGTCTTGGTTTCTCTGTTCCTTTCTACGTCCCTTCTTGGAGGGAGTGTGTGGAACCCCCTTATGCTGGGTCACACACCGAAAGGGAATGAGGGTAAGGCAGAAGGTCATCTCACGGAATTTGGGAGGAGCTGATTTTCAGATACTGGCTGGAAACTGGGTGTGGGCTGTTCTCTTCACCTCTCACAATTCCTGTTATCTCATTAGCCCTCTCTGGATCCCCCAGTTACGGCCAGAGGAGCAGGCTTGCAGGTTAGAAAATTCACTGCCTGCAGCCATTTCTGCGGTCCAGTTAATGTAAGGGGGTCCTTTCCAGAATTTGGATTGGTTGTCAGACAGCCCAATGGGTGTCCATGAGGGATGTGAACAGTCCTCTTATTGGGGGGACTTGGGTTAATAATTCTTGGATGATTGGCTGTCTGCAAAATTCCTAATAGCAAACTGCTTCTTGTCTGAGAACAGTTGAAATGCATTCATGAAATACTGAGGAACTGTCTTCTCTTTGGTATGACAAATAAAAGTTATTTTCTTAGAAAGCTGACTTTTTGATAACATGTCCTACTTATAGTGTATCATTATTTTTCTAGAGGTTTAAAAACCAATGAGCAATAAGTACCTGACTTTGACACTTTCCCTTACAGAGAAACAGCTGTCAGCCCCTGATGTAGGTGGTATCAAAGGACATGATATTAGCGCCTGTGTGAGAGGGGTCTCCTGCAAGATTTTGACTTTTCCATATATAGTTATTGTATTTTGAATGGCATTATGTAACCCATGCGCTCTGAACCACTTTAGGTACTGAGCTCAGTCCCTACTTAACTTTCTTGGAATGAAGCCAGGGTCAAACATGACATCTTGGGAGAAATTAATCTCCACATAATTAATCTTGGTTAATGACTGGATTAAACGATTAATATGTATATTTGTTTCTTTCCTGCCTTCCTTCTTTCAACAGACATTTGTGAGTTTGTTGTGAATTTTGTGAGTGTGCGTTCCTTGTTAGAATCCGTTCCAGTAGTTAAAAAAAGGTCAGTTCATTTTCAAACTTATTTTAAAGGAAATCTAATAAAGCTAGACGTTATCCAAGCCCAGGCAGGTGTGAGATATTTACTGTAATCTAGGAGTCAGCAAACATTTTCTGTCAAGGGTCAGGTGCTAAATATTTTTGGCTCTGCAGACCATACAGTCTCAGAAACAGCCACTCGACGCTGCTTTTTGTTTAAAAGCAGCCACAGATAATACGTAGATAAATGAGCGCAGCTATGTTCCAATTAAGATTTTTTTGTGGACACTGAACTTTGAATTTCATATGGCTTCAACGTGTCACACGACATGTTCTTCTTTTGAGGTTTTTTTCAAACACTTAAAAATGTAAAGTCCATTCTTAGCTCCAAAGACTCTCTACCGAGACAGATGACAGGCTGGATTTGACCTGCGGGCATGAGTTGGCTGACCCCGGCTCTAACCACACGAGCACGAGATCCACACATCTGTTTGGCTGTCTTGGTGTAGTTTTCTCACTTCGCAGGCATTCTTGAAGGAGAAATCTGAAAGAGCAATGCTTCTTTTGATCTTGGTCTTGAACTTGTTCTTTCTTGGCTTATGTAACATTAGCATTCCACTTCCCGTGGTTTGGCGTAAGAGCCCCGCACTGAGAAGGCTGCTTTCAGACTTGGCACTTGAAGCGGTGCATTGAGTGGGTCTGTAGGTGTGCGATCTCGAACACTAGGGAGAGAGATAATGATTCGGGGGAGCAGCAGTTTAAAAACAGTTCTAATTGTTCAGGCAAGTTATTTTTACCAGTCTTGAGAGGACAGATAAATGATCACATTGTTATTATTATTTTTATAGATTATATTTCAAAAAAGCTTTTCTGCTAGGAGTGGTTAAATATCAAGTTTTAATTTTACTAACTCAAAGCAAAATTGACATTGCATTAGGATATGGTCCTTTCAATAGTGTATTAAAGGAGACTGTAACTCAGGGCTTTCAGGGTCCTCATTGTACAAAAGAAGGCAAGTGCTTCTGCTACAGGTTTAGAAAAGCGGGAGAAATATTGGAAAATGACAACTATGTTAAAATATATAATATGGTATATAATGTATTATAGATAACATTTTCTTATAAAATCATGGTGAGAGCAAGAACTAAAATACAGGGTCCGGTAGAAGTAACAGCTGCTTAAGTGTGGTTGGTAGGGTAATAATAAGGGTGTCATAACTTATAGTTTTAATTTGAGCATTTTACCTAAAATGGCATAGGGTGTGCTTGAGTGTGATATTGTTATGTTACAGAATTACATGCTTATGATTTTGTAATAGAAGATTTTGTAATTAAAAAAGGAGGTGTTATTTGCGCCAGACCCTGTATATTATTGTCACGGAGAAGAATTTCCCACAGCGTCTACGTAATGAAATGGGAGCCACCTGATGATTGCAGTAACCAAATTGCCGGTGCAAGCCTCGGTTTCCCCCGTTTCTTCTCCATCCTCATTGTGAGATGAGGAAGGCAAGATTCAGGGATGTCCAGCACCTGGCTCAAGGCCACTCAGCTGATAAGTGGCGGAACCAGATTTCAGGTCTCTCGGTCCACAGAGCCCTGTCCGTGCTTCCACGCTGTAACCATGGCCGGTCTCGGGGGGCGCCTCAGGGTCTGAGCACCCCTGGACTCCCGAGCTAAGAGATGCCATGGGATCTGTGACACCCATTGCCTTTGGAGCAATTACGCTTGCCATCACCCTAAGGAAATGGTCAGTGTGCGTGTGGTTCCAGGTCTTCCCTCAGAGAATTTGTAACTAAAGTTCCAACGACAACTGACATTTGAAAATTCTTACTTCTCTAAAAATATATGGCCAATTGAAGAAGATTCAATTCCTGAGACTTTCATTAACCTGCATTCCAGTGGGCTTGAGGGTTTTATGCCCCCCGCCCCTGAAATTTTGTGTAGAATACTGCACCGGCGTACGTGTGCAGTACATGTACCTTTTTGGGAGGGGGTTCTAATTTGAATTGGGTCCTGGACTCACTGCTGCTTAAACTCTATTGGAGAACCAGTTAGGAGTGTTCCTAATTGACTCTCAATATTGACAAGTGTTTGTTAATTGTGTCACATTCCATCACAACCAATGGGGTTAAATTAATTGTAGCCCCACACTAGCTTGAGCATAGATAGTACTGTCATTCGACATGTGACACTGGGTGGACTCTAAGGGATTGATTGGGCGCCGGATTCTTCACATGAGCTCCCCACCCCTGACACAGAAAAATGCAATTGTTAATGTGTAGCAACTGCTTTGCTGGTCAGAGGGAAGGATTTTCCCTGTAGAAACCTTGTCTGACTCAGTCATTTCAGGTACTGGAAGGACCAATGATTGGTGTCATAAAATGAAACACCTATGTCCAAATACTGCCACTTTCTAGCTATAGGATCGTAGTCAAGCCTCTCTCGGCCTCAGTTTCCTCTTTTGTAACGATAGGGTATATGTAGGATTGCTAAAATCTCTCCCACCTCCACAGATTTCAGGAGTCTCCTTTTTGGCAAAACCAAATTGCAAAGAGCCGAGACAAGACATTTGGAATGGGCTAGAACTTGAGTGTAAATTGTACAGCGTACAGCCTCTGTGTGAAAGCGCTTGACCACAGATAATGGGTTATTTTGATAATCATCCCCAGGCCGGGGACTGCTGAGAAGTAATCTCGGGGCTCCAGGCTGGTTAAAAGGGACAGCTGCTGGGAGGAAGTGGGCGTGGCGATTTCCCGACTTCCTTGTTTGGAGTAAACTTTGGCAGCATCTGCCCGGCTTCAATGTTTGCTTTTCCATCTGTTGATGTGCTTTTTGCGAGTTCTCCTGCCTGCCAGAGAAAACATCTACAAGCACGACGCCAAATCTGAGCCATTCCCTTGGGTCCCCAAACCCCACCAGCCTCCAGAGAGGGGCAGGCGAAGCTGAGATAGAAAACAGACGTGCCTGCAAGCGCGCGGGTTTCAGAGGCTCCCAGAGACACGGGTGGAAAAGACCGGGATTTCGGCGGCCACCCACCGGTCCTCATACGCACGCACGGGTGCGCGCCTCCCTTCCTCAGCTCCGCTCTCGTATCTGAAGTTGGCATTGGGGCTGGCGCAGTTGCCATGCTGGCTGACTCTGTCGCGCGCCTAGTGCATTAGCTGACTTTGCGGTCCCCGCGCCAACAGCCGGCGCGCTCAGCTCGCCACCAGCGCCAGACCTGTGGACCTGCGGGCGCAGCGCGCGGCGCTCAGCGCGGCCGGGGGAGGGAGGGGACGCGGCTGAGCGCGGGCGTGGGCGCGGGGCTGCGTGCTCTGCCGCTGGGCGACCCGGGACGCCGCCGGCCGGCTGAGCCATGACGGACGCCAGCAACAGGAAAGAGGGCTTCAAAAAGTGCCGGAGCGCCACTTTCAGCATCGATGGCTACAGCTTCACCATCGGTGAGAACTTTCCTCCCTTGTCCGACTTGTGGCTTGGGCAAGCGCTCTTTCCGGTGGTGGCGGTGAAGGTGCTTTCTAAGCAACGGAGTGGGGGGTGGCCAGAGGTCAGGCAGGGCCGCCGGGCGCTCGCCCGGAGCCTAGGGAGCCGCGACAAGGCCGGGGACGTGCGTGTGGCCGGGTCACTGCGACTGGGGCTCCCCGCAGCGCCCCACCCGCCGCTCTAACTCCGCATCCCGTGGAAGCTGCATCAGGAGCACGTCTCTCTGAAGGGCTCGGTTTCCTTGCTGTGATTTTAGTAACTCAACTCGGGAGGGAGAGAGACAGGGTTGGAGGCAGAGGGATGGAGATAGAAAGAGCGAGAGGGAAGTCAGCGGCAGAAGGACAGGGACACGGTAGGCAGCGAGACAGAGACACACAGAGGGACCCACAGAGAGACAGAATGACCGAGACAGCTAGACACAGAGACATTAATGGAAACATCAAGACACCAGGTCAGAAATAGAGACAGACAGATGCCAAGACAGAGACTAATAGACGGAATGACAGAGAGGGTGGACAGCGACAGAAACAAGAGAGGTGCAGAGGGTGAGAGAGGCAGACATAGAAATAGATTCAGAGACTGGGTGACAGTTTCTGAAGAAGTTGAGAGAGGGGGAGAGAGCGAGAGAGCGAGAAAGCGGGGGCAGGGGGGGGAGAGAGAGAGAGAGAGAGAGAGAAAGAAAGAAAGAAAAGAGAAAGAGAATGAAAATATGCAGGCAGGCAGGGAGAGATGTACCGTGTTACTGAAATATTTGCGAAAATCCTGTCTCTGGTCTTCCGGTGGCTCACTGTTGTCTTTAACTACTTTACGGGGAGGGGTACAAGAGGGGGCTGGAGATATCATCATGGCTACAAGATGGTGCAGGACCACAGACTGACCCTCTGGAAGCGGAACTTGGAGAGATCGCTTCTTAATGCTTGTGGTCCAGTGCTGTGCGCTGTTTTCAGACAGTGGTCCGGGCTTGCCTCTTCACCTTTCCAGGAGGTGGGCAAAACCTGGGAGGCCCCGGAGCCTGGAATGTTGGCTTGGAGAACAGCAGGACCAAGTCAGGCCCCCAAGGCTTTGAAAATGAGGGGTATGTTAATTTACTTTTTGGGTGTGGTACGTGCTTGGAGGTGGAGCAGGAAATTGCTCAGGGCAAGACGAGACCAAAGCCCAGGAGCTCACCTCGGGACCACTTTTGATCCCTCTGATGAAGTGACCCCAAGATTTCTGGGCCATGGGCTGAACACATTACTTCCAGAATTAAGTCTAAACTCAAAAGGAAGTCTCATTTTCTTAAACAAAATGCAATCATAATGATTGGTAATGTTATTTAATATCTTATTAGATTTGTTTCTTCTGTATATAGAATATGTCACCAATCTGCTTGTGTTGGCTCTTTAGGGTGCTTTTAATTTTTGCCATAATAAGCAATGAAAAAGACAAAATTCTTTGAGTACATCCATGCATACTCTTTCAGGATAGATTTCTAGAAGTACAATCACTTGGTCCCAGAGTATGTATATTTTGGGGGATTTTAAAACATATTGCTTAACTACCCTCTAGAAATACCAGTTCGCACTCCCCCCAGCAACCCGTCAAGTTACTCGCATACTCTCATGAGTACCAGACACTTTAATTTTTGGTTTGAGAGGTGGAAGGAAGCATCTCAATGACACGTGTATTCTGTGTTTCACTTCTGTAAAATCACCTTATGTCCATGCCTGTATGTTTTTCCTCTGGGGAAATTTATCACTTACTAATTTGCAAGTCCTCTTAATGGATAGAATAGATACTAATTATACATGTAATCAATGTATTAACTATGTACTATAGAATTGTAATTACTAGATATTAGTTACTATACTATATATTATCACATAATAATTATATAACTAATATATATTAATATATACATTGTATGCACACACATACTTATTTTCGTGCATGTGTGTGTATATACTTTTCAAGTGCTGTCTGTCAGGTCTATTACAAATCTTTCTTCCAAGGTCAAGGACTCACATTCCTTCAATGTCAGTGCGGGGCCCTGGCATCAGGACTTGCTTTGAGAACATTCAGGTATCTTGTAGCCCACACCTGTGGCTGCCAGCTTGTCACATGGCTTCAGCAGGAAGGAGTAGGTAGACAGTTCCCCTCCTCCAGCGTGAAAGAGGAAGCCTGATGAGACCCTAGTGGTCCCCAGATCTGTCCCCTTCTCAGGTGTCTGACCCTTTGTTGTTAGGAATCACTTCCTCTTCCAGTCTGTTAATTATGCAAACTCTCTGGCTCAGAGCACATTACTGAAGGCACTAGTGTTACTGAAGGAATTCGTGTTACGGTACTGGCATGTTCAGGGAGCATCACCAGGGGAGGCATATGAGGACAGTGGAGGGACCCTGCAGGAGGGAAGTGTGACCCACCCGTGTGACAAGGACAAGAAGAAACTTCCCTTGGAGGAATTTCCTGACAGAACTTCTCTCTGAGAGTGGGCATTTCTGGGCTAGGAGAAGGTGTCCACTTCTGGTGCAGAATGGGCAGGAAGAAGGCTTGAGCTGTGGTTCTCTGGAAGGGGTGATACTTCCCAGGGGGGTATTATATGGGGCACTTTTGGGAGTCACCATGCTGAGTCGCTGGGGACAGTCTCTGCAGTGGGCAGAGGTCAGGGGAGTTAAATGTTCTGCAGGGTGTGAGAATGGCCCCGCACAGTGAGGAACGGCCCTCAAGACCAGCAGCACCCCCATGGAGAAACACTGGGGGGTCCCCCTGACATGTAAGCCCGGGGCTCCCAAACCGGCCTCCACTCTGCCTGCAGGCACTCTGGGGCGCTGAGGTCAAGGCTGTGCCGAGAGCAGGCAGCTGTGGAGTGTGGGCCGGCCAGGCACTGAGCTGGGTGCTGCACTCGCCACAGCTCTGAAAGGCGGCGGTTACGCCGAACGTCAGGAGAAGGAGCTCCCAAGACTCCTGAAGAGCTGATTTGCCGAAAGTCACAAGTTGGCTGGTGGCAGAGTTGGGTTCAGGCCACTGTCTTGTCTCCTCAGGCCAGGGTTTGTGCCTACCACAGCGCCCCCTGCAGTGGACCTGATTTTCACCTGGGCCTTGGGACCAGCCCCTCGTCTCCAAAAGGAGAGATCTGGGAGCTTCTGCTAAGCAGTGCAGGCTGGGGTGAAACCAGAAAGAGCGGACCAAGCATTGCCACAGCTGGGGTGGGGCTCATTCCGGGAGGATCAGGTGGAAGAAACCAGGTTTGTTAACCTGCCTCCCACTGCGGCTGCCCGTTCAGTCCTGGGTTCCGTGTCTCAGGGCCCATGGCCTTTCGACCTCTTTACGTCATTTTCTCCGGTCGTGGAGTCGGCACGTGGTGAAGAGGTCTTGGGGCCACGACTCTGAGGCTGCACACCTGCCACACCCAGAGCGTACTGACATCATGGGGCCTCCACGACTGGACAGTTCCCTCCCTTGGGAAACCATCGAGCTTATGCTTGTAGCACCTGGTTGTGATGATCAGCAGAGTGAATGGCTGGGGGGTGGGGGTTGGCCCTATCATTGTTCCCCCCATCATCTGGGGTTTGGGTGCCCATTTGGGTTTGTATTGAGTCAATACGTAGGTTCTTACTGTCTCATGAGGCCGCCCTAAATACAAGCACACGCTCTCCCCCCGAAAGGGGAAGTGTTACTGCAAAACACGAAGCACTTCGTTTTTTGACCACCTGAGAGGGCCTCGCTTGCTCTCTTTTGGTTCTCATTTTGCAGATGAGAAGGTGGGGCTCAGGAGGCCCCCACTTCCCCTCTTCCCACGGTGATGGCCCCCGGGGTGTCGGAGGGACATGGAGGAAGCCACGACCGGGAGGGTGTGAAATCAGTGGGGCATGTAGAGCAGAGAAGCTGCTTCCCTCAACAATGGACCTGGTGGTGGTGTGGAAAATTCTAGGCCTGTACTGGAAGAGCTGTTGCTAACAGAGGGATGCGTTTCCTGTAGCAACTGCCACCGGCTCCCTTGCCCCTGTGTTTCTCTCTGTGAGATTGTCCCACAGGACAAGAGGAGGAGGAGGAAAAATAAGGGGCCCCTAGACAGCAAGCAGAGGCCCAAGGGGCTGGGGTGAGGGTTCCCTGTCCCATCCTCAGACTGCCTGCGGGGAGCTGGGAACCCATGCTGAGCGGGGAAGTCTGCTGACCCATACTCCTCCCAGAGAGGTTCCTGGGCTAGCAGGGCTCTGTGGGTGGTCCAGGTCAGGGTGACTTGGCTGCATGCACAGGGGGTGTGGTCCATTCTCCAGCCCAGGCACAGAGGCCTGGCCTCCCTTGGTGCACATGGCTGAGGACTTTCTCAGCCGAGATATACTTGGGATTCTCGGCCAAGTGTCTTGTCTGTGCGGGTGGGGGCCGGAGGCAAAAGCTTTGGGCATTGCACACCTCGTTGGGGGTGATAGTGGGGAGCAAAGAGCTGAATAAAGATCTGAGGTGAAATATTACATGGTCACCTGTCAGTGCCAGTTGCCCTGACTCCCCCGACCCCTTCACAACTCTCCGAAGACTGGAGCGGAGCTGGGTGGAGCAGCTTGCAGGAGGAGGGGTCATCAAATTGGGGCTTAAGGTCCCTGCTGTGGCACTCACTTTTGCCTTCCGGTCCCCATTCTGCATCTTGGGCAAGTCACTTGCCCTCTTAGAACCTCAGTTTCCTTATAGGCAAAACAGGGAACATGCTTCTTCGTTATAGAGCTGTGGTGAGGACCCAGTGCAGTGCAGGAAAAATTGCTTTGTGAACTCAACAATGCCTTAAAATGCTTTTTGTTATTGGGGAACACTTAATACTTGTCAAACGTGTCTTTAGCTTGCGGAATGAGGCTGTCACAGTGGGGCCGTGAGTGTCAGCCAGCAATTGGAGTGCACAGGTGCAGGGTGTGTATCAGCTGAGAGGTCGCACTGGTGGCAGGGAGCACTGGGCTTTGGAGTCACGCAAAGACTTATTGGGCTAGCCTGGCAAACCATTGAGCTTCTCTAAGCCTCAGTTTCCTTCTTCGAATAAACAGGCCTGGTGACAGCTTTCCCGTGGTTGGACCATGGCCATGGGAGTGAAGTGGCACACACAGAGCCTGGCTGTGATGCTGGGTGTGCTTGCTCAGTGTCCCTTCACTTGATCTGAAATCACACGGTGACCAGAGATGGCAGTGGCGGGAGTGGGCGAGGGTGATGGCGTGGTCCCGAGGGCTTGTGGGCACGCTCTGAGGCAGGCTCACTGGCAGGTGAGTGTTGGCCCCCATTGCCCTGTACAACTGTGCTGGCCCCCCGGCACTGCATGGGAACAAGAGCAAAGTGTGTGTTGGGCACCCTGCTGCCCTCTGTGGACTGATACGCCTCTCTGGCCACACAGGGGGCCTGGCGTGTCCACCCGGCCTCCATGGACCGGGATGGAGTGATGGGCAGAGTCCACTGGGGCCATGGGCAAGGTGGGGGTGATGGGAGAATAGAACCACAGGAATGACTGTCTGAACCTGGCTGGTAGGTCTGGCCTGGGATGCAGGACTTTGTAGAGTCCAGAAGATGACAAGCTCTGGAGTTAGACACGTGGGGTTCAAACGTTGCACCCCATCCTTCACTGTGACCTTGGACAGGTGGTATCACATGGCAAAGTTTGGTTTCCTACGTTGTGTAGTAGATGTAATAATTGCTGGCTGCCTTGTTGGGTTTGGAGATTAAATGCGATAATGCAAGGAGAGGCCTGGCCAGGCTGAGTTATCCGCTGCGCGCAGTAGGCATGATGCCCAGGGCCCGCAGTATTTCTAGAAGCCCATGAAAAGAGTTTAATTTCCTTTAAAATCAGAATAAAATGGGCTTTTCGACGGAATAAAATACCTTAATTTATAATATTAATATTCTTCATACCAATGCAGTCCTATGATATATGAAAAAATAATTAAACAATTATTTTATGGAGAGGAAGGGAAAATGTCCCACAAAGGCAAAATATCCAGGGCCCGTGAAAGTCAGAATACAGCTCAAGCTTCAAGTGCGGGTCCTGGCATGTACTAGGCTTTCAAAATCATTAGCTATTTGTCTTCGTCCGTTCGGGCTCCTGTAAGAAAAAGGGCACGGGCTGGGTGGCTTATAAGCAGCTGACATTTCTTTCTCCTAGATCCGGGGGCCGGAAGTCCAAGGTCAAGGCACCAGGAGTGAAAATCAGCTTCCTGGTTCATAGATGGTCATCTTCTCTCTGTCCTCCCCAGGTGGGAGGGGCGAGCGCTCTCCCTGGGGTCTCTCCCGTAAGGGCACCAATACCATCCATGAAGGCTTCATCCTTGTGACCCCATCACCTCCCAAAGGCCCCACCTCCTAATACCATCGCAGTGGGCATTAGGTTTCAGCCTTTGAGTTTTGGACCGGGGGCACAAACACTCAGACCATAACACTATGACCGGAAGCTAAACATTTGCTGAACAGGCGCTGTGGGAAGGCAGGGGACAAAGGGCCCAAGGTAGCGGAAAACACAAGTGGAGTCGGAGTCAGGAGATGGGGTTAGTTCCTCGTCAACTTCCTCTTTAATCCTGGACCAGTTGCTTCACATGGGCCTCAGTCTCTCTACCCATCAGTGAACTGCTTGGATAAGGAAGGAAATCTCTGTTTGCCGCCGCTCCCAGAAGGAGGTGAGCTTTGAGCCCTGTGGGAAGGTGCAGTGGGGGTCTGGGGAAAGATGCGTGGCAGAGTTCAGGGCGAACTGGAGGCGCATTGGATGTAGGGCTAGTTAAGAGCTCAGAGTCGAAATTATTCTCGAAGTGAGTAGACTAGCTTTTGTGTATACAGCTTTGTACAGGGTTCTTGCTCACGGGGGAATTTGATAATGTCATGTAATAGAAATAATGTATGTTGATCTCTGCCCCCGGTTCCTGGCGCAGGGCTCCTAAAACATTTGTAATTTCCTAAGTGATCAGAGAATGAGGAGCATCTGTTGTCCTAGGAAGGGGCTCCTGGTGGGCTCCTGGGTGGGGCTGGTCACCGGAAAGACCGAGCCCGAATTAGAATCTTGGCATTTTTAGGCAGCCTCCCACCCCCACCTTCTCCAGAGAGAGAGAAGGGCTGGAAATGAGGCCTTCATAAGAATCCCAAAAGTATGGGGCTTGGGGAGTTTCCAAGCTGATGACCACATCTATGTACAGGAGGGAGACCACCCTGCCCTACGGGGACAGAAGCTCCTGTCCTCGGAACCCTCCCAGATCTTGCCCCGTCCTCCCCTGGCTGTTCCTCTGTATCCTTCATCAAGTCCCCTAATGAACTGGTAAAGGCTGTGTCCCCTGAGTTCTGTGAGCTGTTCTAGGAAGTAATAGAATCCGGAGGGGGTGGGTCATAGGCACCTCCGATTTGTAGCCGAGTAGGACAGACGTTGTGGGAAGCTGGGGTCCTACTACTTGCAATTGGCATCGGCAGTAGGGAGAGTCTGCCATGTGACTGAACCCTTAACCCGTGGGATCTGACGCTGTCTCCAGGTGGATCGTGTCAGGATTGAGGTCAGTTGTAGGACACCCAAGCTGGTGTCACAGAACTTCTTGGTGGGCAGAAAACCCCAGAGATTTGGTGACCAGAAGTGTCAGAAGGGAAGTGTTCTGTATGAGGAATAAAGGTGGGAAGACTGGAGTTTCTTCCTAACACAGATAATCACTGAGTCTCTCAAGGCAGGGACCAAAGTGTCAGGGTGTAGCTGCCTGGGCCTGCCAGCCATTTCCCTTTATGACATCAAATTCCAGTGGGAAATGGGGTGGGGGGAATGGTGGACCTTTCCAAGTGTTTCTGCGTGCATGCAGGGCTCGCTCTCGTTCCATTCTGATGTGGCATGAAGCCTTTATTACTTTAACTTGTGTTACTGGGTCTGTTTGTCATGAACAAAAAATGCAGGTGTATACTGTATAATAGTGTGGGAGTACCTTGCGTGGGTCCTGCTGGATTTGAGAGACAGCACGTGTAGAGGTGAAGAGCAGGAACCCGGGGGCTTGATTTCCTTTGGATTTTGGCTTCACAGTTTATTTGCTGTGTGCTCTTGGGCAAGTTACCAAACCTCCCTGTATTTCAATGTGTTCTTCTGTTCAAAGAAGATAATTATATTACTTGTCTCCTAGGGTTTTGGATGGTGAAATGAGTTAATGTATATCAAGCACGTGGAACAACACCTGATATGTAATTCTAGAAAATGTTTGTTATTATATTATTTCCTTAATATTATTACATATTCATAATACATACCCATAATAATATATTTCCATAATATTATTAACATGAAAATAAAAAAATAATAACAACAACAACCAGCTCTGAGTCTTTGTAGATCAAACACCCACCCATATGTATTCGTCCTTGAAAAGCTGTAAGGATGACCTTGGCCCTCTACTTTCAGTTGTTCAAGATTCGCCCTTCTCGCCAAAAGGCACTCACTTCTGTGTCATTGGGCGTTAGTGCCCGATGCTTGATGAATCCGTGGGGGACCTCCAAATGCTCCCACCTTTTAAAATCATCTTTTAGGATTCAGTGCATCCCTTGTGATGGCTTTGCAAGGGGAGTCCCTTTTCAGGGCGCTTAGCTCTCCCGTACCAGGAGGCTAGGTTTTGGGAAGGAAAGTGATGCAGAAGACCTGGGCTCTAGACCCCGTCCTGGCGGTTCCTGTCCGCGTGCTTGCGGGAAGATCACTAGTCTCCTTGAGCCGCACGTCCCTCATTTGTCAATGAGGATAACACTTCCTTCTGTTGGGTCGTTGGCGAGTTCGGCAGCGTGCGGAAGGTGGGAACCTGGCACGCCCTAGGTGCCCGACCCTGGTTGGCCGTGTGAGGGAGAGCCTCTGAAATCAAGGGAGCGGGCAGATGTCCCAGACCCACAGCTGCTTCCCTGGACGGTGCTCCCAGCCTGCCCCCTGCTGCCTCCCACAGCCCTCCCACCAGCCACTTATGCCAAGGGCTGGCCCGGCGACCAGGCTGTCTTTGATTTAGTGCAGGATTTCCGACCCGGCCAGGCTTCTTGAGCTCCTGCCTCACCCCCACCAAGGGCTTCCAGCTGGGCCTGGGTAATTGGTGCCAGCTGCTCGGGGAAGAGCTGGTTGGCACTTCCTGTGCTGTTTGGCAGGCCGGCTCCGGAGTGTGGCGGGAGCTTGGCCTTGGCCTTCCCCAAGGAGCCCTGGGGAGGCTTGGAGGCCGAGTTGCTGGCCGTTGGTTTTCACTCGTGGGAGGGCAGTGTCTGCTGGCCAGAGGCCCCAGGCTCCCAAGGCTACGTCCATGAGTTCTGGTCCGCAGGTGCTGCCGCAGGACTCGTTTCTCTGAGGGGGACCGCATGAACTGATTTGATGACCCCTGCCTTTTCTTGCTTCTGATGCAGACAGCGGGGCTTCCTCCCTTCTTGGTAACAGCTCAGAGTAGCTCGGGTGCGATTCTGTGGGCTTGGGAAAGAAAATGGGAGAAGGACCAGTTATGTTGCACGAATGACTACAAGCATTGACTTAACCCTAAAGAAAGGGCTTTTTAGAGACGGTCCGATTCAGCTTTTACGAGTGAGGTTACCGATGGAGCGGCGACTGATGAGTGGGGGTTTCCATGGAGGTCTTCAGAGTTCAGGTGAGTGCTAGTTTCCTTTTCACTCTTTCTTTAATTTTCGTTGGGGGATGCAATGCTGGACCTGCTGAATTGTATGTTTTATTCACCAGACATCTTGACTATTGGAGAGCATCTCAAAGAATTAGGGCGGTGCTGAGCTCTGCTACACACCAGGTATCGAACCTTTACCTTTCTGAATCTTCTTTCCGAATCTTGAAAGTAGGACCAATGGTGTCCGTATACAGTATTGAGATATGTTAAGTGCTGGTCCAGTAAGGTGACCATCCCAGGCGCTCATAAATCTTAGTTCCTTTCCCTTCTCTTTTCTCCTTCCTTCCTTCCTGCCAAACCTGAAGGTGTTTCGGCTGGCTTAGATGTTGGCCCTGGAATTACAAAGGAGCAGAAGCCTCCAGCCCGTGGGAAGCTCTGTCTCTCGGGGAGACCCTAGGAAAAAGCTGGCGTCGTTTGGCCCTGAGTCCCAGGCACAGGACGTCCGAATTAACACAGTAGGATTTAGGCAGAGGGCGGGAAGGTGGATGGATTTTTATTTCGAAGTCGTTTGTTTACAATTTCCAAGAAAGGCTCCTTGTGTCTAGTGACTCATCTTTAACAGTTGGAAGTTACGTTAAGTTTTCAAATTCTGTCAAGTCAGCGAGTGCCGAAGGGGAAGCCAGCCTGTCGCAGAGAGCGGACCAGCGGGGCTCTGAGCAGAACTGGCTGCCGGGCCCTGGGGAAACCCGGCTCCCTAACAGGCTACCCGCGGCGCCTTTCTCATCTTGGGTCATTCATGAGGCCAACTGGTTAAGCCAGTGAAACTTTTAAATGAGGCAGAATTCAGGCCAGTTGTGCAAGACCGGAAGTCCAGTCTCATGGCCGTTTCAGGAGGGCTGTTTCCACTAGGCAGCTCGCATACAGGCTGTCCCCCCATGAAAATGACGGTAATAATAAGGCTTTACCGTTTGCGAAGCACTTCCCCTAACATCAACTCAATTGATTCTGCCAGTAAGCCTGCAAGAGGCCCACGAGCGGTCCCATTTTACAGGTGCAGAGATTGGGGCTTCACGAGGTCAAAGCGACCAGTTTCAGAACCACAACTCAAGGCCAACTTCTACATTACAGAAAGCGCAGGCATTTAAACCAGAAATCTGGGAACCATCTTCAATCCTTTCTTCCTGTGTACCCACCCCCGCCTCATCGCATTAGCGAATCCAGGTGCTCTGGATTTTCTTCTCCAAACTCTTTCCTGTTCACACTTTCCCTTCCACTCCATTTGCCTTAGTTCGAACCTACCCCGTCTCTCACTGACTCTATCGCAATATTTCTGAGTGGTCTCGCTTCCTTCCTCTCAACTCACCTCCCCTCCACACTCCTCTTAACACGGCAGCTAGAATGTTCTTTTGGAACACACAACTGAGCCTGCTGCGCTCCACTTTAAAACCACCCAGGAGCATCCCACTGCTGGCAAGATCAAGCCTACACTCCCGAGTAGGGCTCACAGGCCCTCTGTGGTCTGGCCTTTGCTTTTTTCTAGGCTCATACTTTGTAGGGTCCCCTCTTGCCCATGGTTAGAGTCAGTCACTTAGCCTTTCTTCATGGAGTGCCCACCACATGACAGCTATCATGCCAAGTACTGGGGATCCAGTGTGAATAAGACGGAGTAGCCCAGCAGAGCCCACAGACAGCAGTGACACGACTGTACTGCGTCCTCTGATGGGACAGCCAGGGAGCTGTGTGAGTGTCCAGTAGTGGGATGGGTCCGAGTCTGTGGGATTGGGGTGGGCTGCCCTGATGAAGGGGATGAGGGGGCACCCAGGTGGAATGGCCAGCCTGTGCAAAGGCCCTGTGGCTAGAAGGTGGGTCAGGGAGGGATGTGGATCAAGAAGAGGCTGGAGAGGTGGGCAGAGGTTCTTGTAGGCCAGCTGGAGGGTTTTGGTCTTCTTCTCAAGAGCAGTGGAGGGCAGCTAATGGTTTTAAGCAGAAGAGACACCATTCGATGTGTGTCCCCCAAAGCACACTCTGGTCATGTTGCGGGGAATCAGTCTGGGAGTGTGTTGGCTGCTCCCGCTGTGGCAGAATAACAAGCTACTACTGTGTGCACGGCATCCCTCCTCGGTACCTGGGCCCTCCTGTATCCTCCTGAGTATTCATTCTCCCCTGGAACAAACCAAACTTTGAGACTGTCAGAGAGGCAGGTGGTCCATGGGGGCAGGAGGCTCTCTTCTTCTTCCTAATTACTTCATTTTTTTAGGAAAATGAAGACAGGATTATTAATTTTACTTGCCTGTAAAAATGATTCATGTTCATTTTAGGAGCTCGGGAAAGGAAACCTCATTTTTCAGAGGTGACCTCTGTTAATATTTAGGTGACTCTATTTCCATATTTTTCTTTTTCCCAGCTTCCCATAATAGTCTATTGCAGTTTGATATTTAAAGGGGACCCATGCATGTTGTTCTGTTAGTTGCTTTTTGAATCTTAATTGCATGTAGGGGCTTTTACAGCTTCTCAGCTCGCATACTCTCTAACTTAGTGCCTAAGCCCTCTCTTGGGCTCATCTCAGCTTCTAATTCCTGGTATCCCATGAACAGGTAGAACTCACCTGAGCCTTTCAGAGCATGGGCTGTTTGCACAGTGCAGTCTCTCCAGCTACATGCGCACACATTTTATACACAAACATACAACCCCACCCCTACATATACTTCCTCTCTCCCCACCCCTTCACAAATTAAAACAGTTATGTGTGAGCCTGCCTATGTGTGGTAGTTCCCAGGGAAAGGCTCTTCCTTCCCTCCCTCCCTTCCTTTCTCACTCGAGGACATGCTTTACTGATTTTAGAGAGAGAGGGTAGGGAGAAAGAGAGGGAGAAAAACACTGATCACTTGCTTCACATAGGCCCTGACAGGGGACCAAACCCACAACCTAGATATGTGCCCTGCCTGGGAATCGAACCTGTGATATTTGGTTTATGGGACGATGTTCCAACCAACTGAACCACACCGGCCAGGGCAGGAAGGACTCTTCTTAACACCTGTGGGACATGCCTTTGGTAAAAATTTGAAGCACTTCTGGGACAGCCAACTTCTCCTCTGGGCATCCCAATGACAGGGTTTATGACCATGTATAAAGGGGACAAACTGGGTATGAATCTCTTAGGACCAGATGTTTCTTCCAGTTTGTTTCAACTGAAAGCTTAGTGGGTCACTCATTCCTTTGTTCGTTCTCCTACAAACATTTGCTAGGCACCCACTGACTGCCCTGCAAATCTAAGGAGGCATTAGACAATTTTTTCTTTCTTGAAAAGTGTGTGGTATTATGGGGAGACTGACATTAAAAAATAACATCCCTGGGTCCAGTGTTTAGAGGGTTTATAAAGGATCAGGGTAGCCCAGGGCTGAATGGGCTCCCCGACAGCAGGTGTCGGCAAAGGCGTGGACTCAGTTTTTCCTGCCTTCTCTTCCCCCCTCACTTCCATTCTCTTTGTTCAGTTTTATTGAGGTGTAATTTATACCATACCATAAATACCATTTATACCATAAAACTCACTCCTTTTAAAAGTACAGTGCATGATTTTTAGTAAAGTTTCAGAGTTGTATAATCACCAGGTATAACTACTTCATTGTTTGATTTTGAATAGTGACCATTGTACTGCTATATGTGATATGTCTGTTTATCCATTCACCAATCGATGGACACAGGTTGTTTTCTATTTTGGGGCTATTATGAATAATGCTGCTGTAAACATTCACATACAAGTCTTTGTGTGCACATATGTTCTCATTCTCTTGAGTAGATTCCCAGGAGAGGAATTGCTGCGTTGTATGGTGAATTTGTGTTTAATTTTTTAAAAAAGATTTTATTTATTTTGTTTTTAGACAGAGGGGAAGGGAGGGAGAAAGGGAGGGAGAGAAACATCAACGTGTGGTTGCCTTTTGCGTGCCCCCCACTGGGGACCTGGTCCGCAATTCAGGCATGTGCCCTAGACTGGGAATCAAACCAGTGACCCTTTGGTTCGCAGGCCAGTGCTTAGTCCGCTGAGCTATACCAGCTGGGGCTGTGTTTAATTTTTAAGGAATTGCCAAATTACTTCCCAAAGTGGCTATGCCATTTTATAATTTCACCAGCAGTGCGTGATGGTCCTTGAGCTGAGTTTTAAAGAATTACGAGATCATTGGCTTTCAAGTTCTTCCAGGGCAGGACTGGCTGCATGAGAACGAGCCAAAGGGGAAGCTCGTTAAAGATTTCTGAGCCCCACACTTTGATTAACTAGTTATAGGATGGGGCCCGGGCATGTGCAGTCCTAGAAAGTCTCTGGGCAACTCTGATGTGTGGCTTCATTTGGGGATTGCTGAACTGCACGAAGTTGAGGATGGAATGGGCAGGGGAGAGATTTTGAGAATATTCCAGGCAGCCGGACATGCATAAAAACACCAGAACATGTTCTTGTTATGATTGGCAGTAGGAGTGGCTGGAGAGAGGTCTCAGGGAGACCTAAGGAGAGGCCGATTAATTCATTGGCCTATCCATCTGGTTTTCTGTGAACATTTTTTGGGGGGAACTTCTTCTGAGCACCAGAGCTTTACATTTAACTTTCAACGACCCTTTTTCCTCATTATTATTCTCAGTTTACAGGCGAGGAACCTGAGGCTCAGGTGAATAACAGGGCTGGGACTTGAAACCAGGTCTACCTGGCTCTTTGCATTAGAACCGCGTGCCCCTCCTCGGTGCAGAGCTCTGTGCGAACAGTGTCCTGGGATTTCATATAGTCATTGTTGGAGAATTCGTCCTGCATTCTAATGTTGCAATTGATCCCCTGGCCTGTTGTGCTTTCGCTGCTGTTTGCTTTTCTTGTGGGTTAGAGGTGTATTAGATTTTCTCTAACGGGAAGGACAATATTTAAACATTCTAGGGAGATGCGATACCAGATCTCTTAGTTACACGCCTTGAGGCTTGTCTGTGACAGTGAGAATCCTCTGGCGGCTTCTTCCCTTCTGGTCCCCTATGATCGATGCTGCGTTTACAGACTGTGCCGACACTTGACCCTGGGTCTCTGGGGGCTGTTGCCCTGCGCTCTGCACTAGTGGGGGACGAAGGCCCTCTGTGAACCGGCAGCTGAGGCTCTGTGTTCGGGCTGTTTTCAGAGTTGGATGCATGACGAAGGGAAACTTGTAGTAATTACCAAACAGATGCCCTTAATGAGGTCTCTGCTGGATCCCCAGCTGGCGGCGCGAGCTCTGCGCCGGGGTGGGCACATTTCAGGCCCTGGATCATTACATGACATCACATCCTCCCCTTGTTGTCATAGCAGCCGCAATCATCCCCCTGAAAGGGTCCCTCAGGGAGATGGCAGGCCATGTCTTTTTCCATTAATGGGAATCTGCAGTCCTTTCATGCTAAGGAGAAGAAGAATTAGTTCATTAATCCTTTTGAAAGGAGAAAAAACTTAACAATTGTCAGCACGATACCATTCCTACTATCATTATTTTAACTGTTGTTATGCCAGTTGTACATGTTGATTGTGGAAAGTTTATAAAATAAAGTTCAGAAAAGAACACAGAATCCTACTTGTAAAATCACCATGTACAGAGAATCACTATTGACATTTTGATAAATATGTTTTTCCACTTGAGCTTTAGCGCATGTGTATCAGTACATTCATTATTATTTGTTTCAGATACGAAACCATTACTACATATTGTTGCTTCCTTTTCCTCTCCTCCTACCAATGTAAAAGTAGTTTCATTTCATATTGAGAGTTTTTAAGGGACTGTGGTTTTTGTAGCGGGTCTTTGTTGTTGGGTGTTTAAGTCCTTTCTGCTTTATTATTATCCCGAATACCACGCAGTGACTCTAATTTTTTTATATCTTTATAAGTCCTTTTTGCCTTGAGATAAATTCTTAGAAGTAATGTTGTTGGGTAGAAAAAGTTGAACATTTTGAAGCATTTGAAATATATATTTTAACTCTCCCATGTTGAACTAGGTTACAGTTTCACACACAAAGTATGAATTTGCCTGTCGACCCTTAGTTATATTGGATAACAGCCTTTAAAAAAGTTGTAATTTTATAGGTCAAAAAATGGCATATTTCTCTTCTGTTAATTTATCTGATTATTTATGAGTTTTGACGTTTTTTTCTTGTGTGTTATTCCTTTTGTAAATAGGATATACATTTTTCTATTAGAGTGTTCTCTAATATATACAGACTTTCTATATCAGTGTTACTGAACCCACAAAGGGGGTTGGGGGTCCATCCTACTGCTGGCCACCGGCCAGGCAACGCTCCAAAGACAGAGTTTGGTGGAAAAGAAAGAAATCTTTTATTTAACAATCGTATAATTTGAAATAATGCCATGTTTCTGACTAAAATATCTGGAGTATGACATCAAAAATAGCTATTTACATATTTGTCATTACAACTTCTACACAGATTCAAGCACTGAAGGCACGTAAACTTTGGTCCTGTTTAATATTTCCCCCCCGCTCTATTAAACTCCCAAAACTAATATGTTAGTCCCACAGACCTGTGCTGGAAGCAGGTGGGAGGTGGCCAGTGACGGGCTGTGTGGGGCAAGGATGCGGGCTGCTGCGGACAGGTTGGTGCTCTGCTGATGGGCCTGCAGCAGAGATACCCTGGCCTCCCCCGCCCCCCTCTTACCATCCCCAGTGTCTGGGGCCCAGGACCTCCTGTCCCGGGCTGCCTGGGACGGAGGGGAGATCGAAAAAGGAAGCGGCGTTTCCCTATGCTTCTTTTTAAATGATCTCCCCCAGAATCCTTTGTGTGGCCCAGCGTGCATCGCCCTTGTGACGCAGGTGTGTGCGGCTTAACCCCTCCCCCATTTCTGGGGGTGGGGTCCCCCGTTACATTAAGACCATTAAACTTTGGTGGTATTTGCTGCAAATAATTCTTGCCATTTGTAAATATGCCCTTTAACTTTGTTTATATTGTAAAATAAACCAATCATTTTTTTTCATTTATGGTTGATATTTAGAACAACCTACATTGAAGAGATTATAAAAACTACATCACTGTTTTCTTCCAGCACTTCGTAGTTTTATTTTTATAAAATATTTAATGGAAAATTTTGAATTCATCTAAAATTTGTTTTATGATGAGATGAAGGTTTAATTTTATTTTCTCTCTAAATGTAGCCATTTTTCTCTGCATTGATTTAACACATTAATTCCACAACGTAATAATGTCACACACATACACACATACATATTTGGGTCTTATTCTGGGATTTCTGTTTTATTCTTCTATCAGTCAGTCTTTTCCTAGTGTGATGCCGTTTAGTTGTAGCTTTATGATATATTTTGTGTTCAACATGGCACGCTATATTTATTCATCTTTTCAAAACGTCCTTGGGTATTGCTCATTTTCCTTCTTGGCGGACTTTAAATTTGCTTTTAGTTTGCATTCCACAGTCTTTAGGATTTTTGATAGGGTTGTAGTTAAGAGCATGGCTTAGTAACTTCTTAGGTGGTCTAATGCTAAATAAACTTTAAAAAATGTTCCCTGTGCACTATTATAGATAATATTTTCTGTTTCGATGCATGCCATTCAATATATTTATTAATTTATGTTGTAATGACATAATCCAGACTAATTATCCAGATTAGTAATTAGATTAACACCATTGTTCAGATTCTCCTTTGGTTTTTTTTGGCTGCTTGATCTGGTGAGGACTACTTATTTATTAAATCCATCTCGTCATTATATTACAAGCTTATAAACTTTTCTTCATATTTTGGTTTTATCTTTATACTTGTATATATTTTGGTACACTGTAACTTGTTTTGTAGAATTTATGAGAATTTTATATTCACTGTCAGTTTTACTGTTTTTCAATGCAAATGACTCTCTGGATACACACCACTAAGTGGTGTTTACCATGTTCTCTCTTCAAATTTACAATATGCTTTTTGTGCGTTGTGCTCGAATATATTATATTTTCATTGTTAAAAATGTTAATCAGACCTCCACCTACCACCTTTCAAAACCATTCCATGGATTTTGCCTAAATCGACCTCTGGCATCTTGGTTCACACCCTTTATTTACTTTTTTGGGTGTGTGCACACGTGAACACACATAGTCACGATTTGTCAGGGGTTCATCCTGTACCTGTTTTAAAAAAAGGTACTTTTTTTTCTGACTTAAAAATATATCACGGTCATCTTTCTGTTGCAACGAACATAAAAAATAACCATTTAAAATGAAGCTTCTTGTTTTGCAATATTTATATTTTTCATCAGGTCAAGAAATTAGGTGTCTCCTTTTCTTTTTCTTTTTTTGCCCTTATCCTATTTGTTTTACTTTGCTGTAGGTATAATATTTTGTCTTTTGCTCCAATTTGATAATTTTAATTTTTTAATTGGGGAGAGTAATGTAATTAGCATTGTAATTGTTATATTTGCTCTTCTTTCTGACATAAGCGTTTTCTAGTGAAAAGAAAAATGTCACGTTTCTCTTTCCTTTTTTTTGGCCTGTGGACTGTATTTCCTTTACCTTTTCTCTTTTCCAGTGTTTGGAATGCATATGTTATATACCCTTCATTTTTCAAAAACTTCTTTCACCAGCTTTTTCAGAGGGTCGGAGTGAAGGGTGAATTAATGGCACCTTGGGGGAATGGTGCACTTAGCACACATTCACTTGCCTTGCCTGCTTCTTAGACTTGGTTGGTATCATCTTGGATTTAAAAATCCAGATAATTTGTATATATTTATATTTAGCCTGATAGATTTTCCTCTTTGGATGAGTTGATTTTTGTTTTGAAAGCAATGTGTTGGTTAATTTTATGTGTCAGCTTGGCTAGCTGAGGGATGCTCAGTAGCTGGTAAAACATTATTTCTGAGTGTGTTTGTGAGGGTGTTTATGGAAAAAATTAGCATTTGAATGGGTATACGGAGTGTAAGTCACCCTTACTGATGCCACCAGTGGGCATCATCCAATTTGTGGGAAGATCATGAAGAACAAATTGGCAGCCACAGAGCTGTCGTGGGGACGAAAAGTACAGTGTAGGGAATATAGTTAATAATATTGCGATAATTATGTATGGTACCAGGTGGGTACTAGACTTATCAAGGGGGTCGCTGTGCAAGTTAGATAAATGTCTAACCACTATGCTGTACACCTGAAACTAAAATAACATTGAATGTGAACTGTAATTGAAAAATTAAAAAAAGGAAAGATCATGAGACCTCTTGCCTCCGGTGACTGTGTGAGCCAATTTATATAATAAATTTTTCTCTTGTCTCTCTCTCTCTCTATCCTATCAGTTCCATTTCTCTAGAAGACTCTAACTAATACAGACAGCTTAATGGAGGTATAATTTACCATACAAGTAAGCTATGTTAAGTATACAATTGAATGGTTTTTGCTATATGTACAGAATAGTGCCTCTGTCAGCACTGTACGATTTTAAACATTCCCATCCCCCCTCCCCCACCCACCCACGCCAAGGACCCTATGTCCCTTCACCGTCCTGGGAATACAGTTTCACAGCCATATTTCTACCCGTTGTTTACCTCTTTTAACTCTGTAGTTCTTCACTGCCAGTCACTTTTGTGCCTTCCTGGAACTCTTATCTTAATCTTTAGATTGTCGGATTACAAATGCAAGAAACTTTCTTGAATATCCTGTGTATTCAAGAGCTCACGTATCCGAAAATCCCTTTCTAACATGGCAGATGAATTGGTGGCATAAAATAGCTGGATGGTAACATTTTCTTCTTCAAAATTCTGTAGGCATCGATTTAGCATCTCACTGGATTTCAGCCTAGCGTTGGAGACATCTGAGGCCTGAGTAATGTTTCGTAGTTTCCAGGCAACCTGGTTAATCTGTCTGGGCGCTTATATGTGTATTTTTTTTTTTTTAATAAAGAGAATGTATTGTTGTAGTGAAACGTTTTGCAAGCATGTGAGTAGATGCGGGTCTCTTTTAATTGACTTTTAAAGGAAGCCAGAAGCCCATTTGATCTGCTTATGCAGTTGCCCTTTAGGTTAGGAATGACTTCTGTTATATCTGATTTCCACTTCTGTTCTATTCTGAATCCTCCTTCATGAACTCCCATTACCCCTGTATTGACTGTTCATCCTCCATTTTCCACAACTAGAGTCACTTGACTTCCGTGCTCTTTCTCTCCCATTTCTTTTGATGTGGCCACTGAATGGATTCCTTGCACCATCCATCCAGTTCTTTAACCGTTTTCAGTGTGTTCATTACTTCTGCTGTCGCACTTTTATTTTGGGGGAATCCTTTCTCTCCTGCATTTTTCTTTGCAACTTTAATTGCATTTTAACTTCCATCTGCCCATGTTTCTATTTTTTTTTTTTTTTTTTACCATAAGCCCGATTCCCTTATCTTGCTTGGGGCATGTTGGTGTGCTTCTCTCCTAGTCGGATTTGCTATTCCGTCAGGCCATTCATTACCTGCCGAGTCCTGCTCTTCTGAAGGGGCATCTTCCTTCTCCTCACCTTGCCTGACTCTCTGGCACGCTGAACCTGAATGAGCCAGTTACCAGCGTTCATTGCTGTCAGGCAGAGTTCAAGCTGTTGCAATAGTGCCTTTATTTGAGAAGACTGTACTGGGCTGCCAATTCAGTCTCTTCTCACCCATGTTAATGTTGTGCTTCCTAGAATTTGTGGTTTCTGCTCAGGTTTGGAAGAGGGAGGGGTGGAGCTGGGGATGAGGATAAGGGAATAGAACCTGAGGTTGAAAGATGCAAGGGGAAGTTTGAAGCATCCCTCTCCATTTCTGTCTCTGCTCTGTGTCTCCTCCCTGTCTCATTCATCAAAGCCAGGCCGTGTCAAGAGCTGAAGTCCCAGCAGCTGTTGTTTTAGCCCAGGGCCATTTATTCTACGATCCCCATCAGTTGCTCCCAGGTTCTGGTATTGGGCTCCCGTCAGTTTCAGTTTTCTTATGACTTTTTTTCTGTTCTGGGGTCTTTGCTATTAATGAGAGCTCAGGCATGTCTGCATCGGGGACTTGCAGCTTTATACCATTTCGCACCAGAAGCACCATGTTAGATCTTCTAAGGCTTGTGCAAAAAATTTTTAAATGCCTATCGGCAATTTTTGAAGACTTCACAAAAGTGAGGTTTATAGAACATTAAAAAAATAACTGTTCATGTCTGAGTAGCATTATACGTTGTTAACTACAGGAAAATTTGGCGTGTGTGAAGTTCTTAAGTGATAAGGGGTATAATGATTTTTTTTTTTTTTTGGTAAAGAATGAGACCAGGAGCAGAATAGTGAACAACTGTTTGATAAAAGCCAGCATTTTATTTTCTATACTACCTAAAGCCTCACTTCCTAGTTCGTTCTTTCTCTAATGGTGGTCATGGTGGTTATAATAATAGTAACTGATGTTTGTCGAGTGGTTCTTGGGAACCAGGTGTCATGTTAAGGCTTCACATGCAGCCACTCATGTCATCTCAACAACTCTGTGACATCCTTATTGTTATTATTACTATTCCCATGGGAAAGTTAAACGATTTGCTTAGTATCCCAGATCTTACAAGTGGCAGAGCCAGGACTGGCTTCCAGGCCACGTGGCTCTGGAGGTCCAGCTCCGAGCCCTAACCCAGCGTGTCTCTCAAAATAGCTGCCTTCCTCGTTGTTTCCTCCCCGCCCCTGGGTGCCCAGGTTCCATTTAACCCCCACTCCGGGGTTTAATGTCTGCCCGTGTGTTAAAGTGCCTCTCATCGGTGTTGACAGAGAGCTAAGGTGATGTTTGGGACATTTAAACTTTTTCTTTGCCTTGTTTTTCGAGCCATGGTTAGACAGACACCAGTTAATAGCTAGATAGGAACAGACACAGCTCATGTAAGACCTGCTGAGGCTCGATTTGTCATCTTTAACACTTTAGTCCTTGTCGTCCCCTTAGTTTGCTGTAAAATGGGTCTGATGATAGCACCTGTTTCTTGCGGTTACAGTGAGAATTAGAGAGCTAATGAATTCAGAGGACGTGTAGGGGACTTGGTACGTGGTAAATGGTGAATACATGTAGCTTTTCATGATATTATCTGTAGTATTGTTGTTACAAAAATTTACGCTTTCGTGATGGCCATCTATACCCCAACTAAGCGAAAAGACATTGCACTTTCACAAACCGGATGTTCTGTGGTTCACAGCGAGGGCGGGCAGCCTGCAGGGGCCGCCATCTATGACAGGGCCTGACTCGGTGCGAGCGGCTCTGTGTCGGGTCAGCATGTCGATGGATTTGCCAGGCGGTTTCACCCGCTGCATGTGATGCCTTGCCTTAGATGTTCAGTGCAGCTCTGGAGCAGGCCCTCTCCCAGCAGCCTGTGACCTCGAGGGTGGAGAGAGCACGTAGAAATGAACCACACTGGGCACTCTGCCCCTTCCCCGCCTTCCTGCTGCCACAGCCCATTTCCAGGCGCTGTTTGCAGGGTAACCCAGGAGGATGCTTCTCCTGTTGGCCCCCTCGTTCCTGCCAACTGGCCGGCAGGGAAGGCTTAGGATGGGAAAGGGGGTTTGGAGAATTTCACAGAGCAGTGGCTGTGGTGAAACTGAGCTGTTTTCCTGCTGCCGGCGTTTCCTTGTTTGGACGCTCCACTCCTACCGTGAAACACGTTTTCAGGTTTTCTCAGGCTTTGATCAGCAAGATTCATGGCGCGAGCACAAAATATGGGCCTGCTTGGCTCACTGGGTCCACCGACGTCATGGGGGCTGGGCGTGAGCATCCTGCCGAGAAGTTTTCAGAAGTTTTTTTTTCTTCTTCTCATTTTGAACTCTAAAATACACATCAAGGTGTTCAGACCCCACCTGATGAAATACGGGCATTGGCTTTCTTTGGTAGCAGTAGGATTGGTTTCCTGTATGGAAGGGGAACAATGTTTCGAGGAATGGCAGGATGTGTATTGGAAGCACCTTGGAACTTGGGGTAGAAAGTTCTGGGGTGCCCTGGCTCACGTGGCTCGGTTGGCTGAGCGTTGTCCCGTAAACTGAAAGGTCGCCAGTTCAGTTCCCAGTCAGGGCTCATGACTGTGTTGAAGGTCCAGCCCTTGGCTGGGGTGCCTGTGGAAGAGAGCCAGTCGATGTTTCTTTCCCTCTGTTTCTCCCTCCCTTTCCCTCTATCTTAAATAATAATGATAATTAAAAAGAGAGAAGTTTACGGGTTCTGGTCCTAGATATTCATCTCTAACTGTGCCTGGAGCAGTACTCACTCCGACCTGCACTTGTATAGTCTTCATTTCTGAGTTCAGAGAATTTAATTTGATTGGTGGTTTTTTCCCAGCTAAGGAGAGTCCTAGGGCCTAGTAGCAGTGCTCAGGCACTGGGCAAATGTCTGACAAGCTTCTGTTGTAAAATAGATTTTAAACTTTTAAAAAATTATTAAAGACCACCTTTATTACTGACATATCTTAATACTGCACTACATCGAATGTTTGAAATTTTAAAGACGTCAGAGGTGTTCCCTTTTTAAAAGTTTTATTTTTCAATTATAGCCTGAATTCAGTTATTATTCTGTTTCAGTTTCAGGTGGACAGCATAACAATTAGACAATAAGCTACTCCATAAAGTGTCTGCCCGATAGTTCAAGGAGCCACCTGACACCATTCATAGTTATCATGCTATTATTGACTGTATTTCCTCTGCTATCATTTACATCCGCAAGACTGTTTTATAACTACCGATCTGTACTTCTCAGTCCCTTCATCTTTTCAATCAGCCCCTCTCCCCTCTGGCCACTATCGGCGTTTCCTTCATATCTATGAGTCTGTCTGTTTTGTTTGTTTGTTTATTCTATTCTTTAATTCCATATATAAATGAAATCGTGTGGTATTTGTCGTCCCCTGACTGACTTATTTCATTTAGCATAACACCGTCTAGGTCCATCCATGCTGTCACAAGTGGTAAAATTTCATTCTTTTTTTATGGTCGAGTGATAATCCATTTTATATATGTACCACAGCTTTTTATCCACTATTTTTAACTTTTAAAAAAGAAGTGTATGTGTTTACTTGTTTTTATCAAATATACCATCTTTTGGAACACATCAACCATTATAAGCATGTTAATTTGTGTTGCAAGAGGAGCTATTTTTCTAGTGGAACTTGGAATAATGCTTCTTCTATTATTTCAACTTATTTGAAAAGTATCCTGAGATTGTCGAGTGAGTAGCAAAACTCATCTAGATTGTCCCTGCTTATAAATACCAATCTGAATTCTATTCGATCCTGTGTAACCAACACATGCCAGAGAAATACATTGGATGCTGAAGCTGATATAATGTACAGCAATCATCCTTAACCCCCAATTTGAAATTTTCATGTCTAACAAAACAGCATGTAATTGACCTCACTGACTTTAAAGCTTTCACTCCTAAATAAAATTATGATAGTTTCATACCATTATATCCATGTTGGAGTTCTGTGTAAAATCCCAGTTGAATAAGAGGTGTTCTCCTAAAAATGAGACATTGTTCTAAGTGTTTCTAAGTGTTCTTCTGTTCTAAAACCCTCTTAGGATGTAAGGTGCTGCCAGGAGTGAGCGTCGTTAGATTTGATTTCTATGAACTAGGCTGCCTCCAGGATTATTTTTGTTTGCAAATCAATTGGCTTCATGCTAACTGTAGATACAAGTTCAACCGCAATGCCTGCCTCCCTCCCCTGCCCAGTCGGCTGTGCTAGTCTTTTAAGCAAACCTCAGACTTCACCCTCGAGTCCTCAAAGCTGTCTCCCTCTGACCCTGTCACTCTGCTCGCCCGTGCTGCCGACCGAGCCCTGAAGTGAGTGCTGTCTTAGCAACAAACAAATCCACGGACCCACAAAGGAAACCCAGTGGGTTCTGCCATCGAGTTCCAGCTCTCCCCATGATAACTCTGTACCCTGCGGGAAAGGAAATAGTTGTAGGGCGATCTATGTCCTTTGGTGTAACCCCAACTTGCTTTCATAAGCACTGTAACTACAGGAAGTTCTGGTTTATGTTTATGCATTGACTCAAAGCACAAGACCAAAACTTTACCAATTAATTTTTATTAGATGGCTTTGCTTTCCTCTGATATGTTTTGCAAAGTGCTGGTTGCCTACTTCCCTGGTTCATGGGACGCTCTATGACAGACTGTGCACTGTCAACCTCAGACTGGGCACTCTCTGCCCTGCGTCTGTCACTCCTGTTCCTGCAACTACTATTCTTTTTGGCAACTAATATTACTTGTGTGCCCTGGTGGAAGAGCCACTTCCCGGTTATGCTCCATGCTGAGGTGGATTTCTCCCTTGCCGAGTGCTGGGGCAATTCCTGTTTAATAACCTGAAACACCCCCACCCCATCTCCCTTTTGAAACAGTTGTTACATAGGGGACTGATGAATTATTCTAATTAACCATATGGTAGATGCTTAATAAATACTTGTGAAAACTTGACATGGACCTGTCTCCTCAGTGTATTCTTTTACATTGTCACATTTGACATGTATGTCCAGACGAAATAGCTTTGTATTATAATTCTTAGCTTCTCTAGCTCATCACGTAATGGTGGCCATATGGCTGCCTTGGCAGTTATCCCCTTAAATCTCATTGGCTAGAACTGAATTATGTGCACATTTTTAGACCAATGACTGGCTTAGTAGAAGGGGCATGTCCTTATTGACTTAGAGATAAATACTGAATATTTTATTGGTGAAATGATGTCTGGAATTTGCTTTAAAATACTGCATGCCTTTGTTTCTCTTGCACTTTTGGCTTGGTACTGGTCCGCTTCTCTCTTGCTACACTCTTCCCTTGAAGAGGAGGTCCCCCAAATGTTCCTACATATCCATTAGGAACCTGCTCAAGTACCGCCTCTTCCATTCAGCCTTCCCTGTTTGCTCTTCGCAATTGATACTTCCTCCTGTGAACATACGTAGCACCATGTGTTCTTCATTCCTGACAGTACCATTGTGACCATTTTACCGTCATTTGGATATATACCCATCTGTTAGTCAGGATTCCTCTGGTCGCAAGTGACAAAGACCCCACTGAATTGACATCAGTGACAAACCTTACATGTTGACTCATAAAACAGAGAAAAACCCCAAAGAGTACCATAGCTTAGGGCATCCCTGATTTGGTGAGTGGCTCACATTATGTCCTCAGGCTAATTCTCTGTGTCTGTTTCTTTCTTCCCACCTCTTGGCTCTCCTTTCCTGTGCGTTGGCTTTGCTCTCGGTCATCCTCTGTCTGGAGGGTGGCTTCCAGCAACACCGTCCTTCAAATAAAAGAGAAAGAGCCGTCTTCTCTTTCCCTGCCATTTCAGCAAAAAGTCTATGACAGAGTCTTATTGGCCTGGATTGGATCATGTGCCCATTCCTGATCCTATCACTTCGTCTGGGGACAGTTGGATGCCCTGATTGGACAGGCTCACATCAGGCGACCACGCCCAGAGCTGAAGGACGGGGCCCTCCTCTCCCAGACCTCAGTGTGTTGGCTGAGAGGGGCTGAGTGTGCCCTGCCTGGCGTTACTCGTTAGCTGTTAGTAGCCAAGTCGTTGTTTGGGCTCAAGGGTGGAGAGGCAGAACAAGGGGCTGGCGAAATGCATTCTCTTCACTCTTGCTTCTTTCTTGCTAATCTTGCCCTCTCTGGAGCGGCGTACCTTTTATGTTTTGTGAACTACTTAACCTCGTTACTACTTAAAACGATAAAAAGAAAGACGGAACCTATTAGTTTCTGATATACAGCATTCATGGCTGTTATATACCCGAACGAGTCTCATCAAACACTGAACTACTGACCTTGCTTCTTGGCAAAGCCGTGCCGGATTCCAAAGAAAAATGTTATTTGGACTGAAGAACAATAGGGGACATTGTAGTGTGAAACTGGAGGGACAAAAAAGCATCTGCTGGGCAATTTGGGAAAGCCTGCTGGAAAAGGAAGGGAGGAGAGCAAAAAGCTTCTAGGTAGAACTTCGGTTAGGGCCGCATGGTTGGTTGTTTTTTAGCCCCATGATAGGCCCGGAGAATGTGGCGCATGGAGCATGGTGGTTCATTGACTTCTGGGCAGATGGCAAAAAGATGGGGTCAGCATGGGCGCTGAATCAGGGGATCCCTTTGAATAATGACTGGGGGACTGTCTCAGCCATTCCTTAAGCATTGCATGTGGGCTGCACCCAGCCGAAGTCCTGCGTGGCATGGGTGTTCCTGCATGAGGTCTCCCACACCGGCGGACGCAGTGTGATGAGAGATCTAACAGCTTAGACCCATCTTGGAGGGAATCAGAAACTAACCACAACGGAGAGGAGTGTGAAAAGTGTGGGCATTTGTGTCAGATGCGCCTGTGTTCAAATCTCAGTGCAGTCACTTGGTAGCTGGTTGACTCTGGGCAGGTGAGCTAATCCTTCTGAGCCTCAGTGTGTTAATCTGTGAAAGAATAAATACCTGCCTCCTTGGGTGGTCATGAAGGGTCCTTGAGATAATGTATATGAAGGGCTCGAATATAGTAGGTGCTTGATAAATGTCGGCTTTAGTCCCTTCTTTGATAAACACAAATAGCCTCTTGTATGACCCGTGTCATTTGCCCATTAAATCGTCAACCCCTGCCATGATCCAGGTGTTCTCTCTCTAGTGCTTCTCAGTTGTTGGGAATGTAGAGGAACCCTAGTGACCTGGGGAGCGTTTATGGTCACCCTTTTCTAAACATCACAGCGCAGGAGGGATCAGGAAAGAACCATCAGTGGGTGCTCCCTCTAGAGGGTGTGTGGGCTTCTGATGAAGAGCAGGATATTGGCATGGTCCTGAAGCCTGTCGAATGGGAGGGAGGAAAACGCCAGGCCTATCAAGGAAAAACCTGACATCACCTCTGTGCAGGTAATCAAAATTAAAATGACTTAGGGAGGACAGATGGATGTTGTGTGTCTCCACAAGTGAGACCCTGAGAAGGAACGGAAAGGCCGTTGGGAATGTTCCAGGTTAAAGAAGGCGAAGGGGCATGGCAATGAAATGCCATGCCTGACCTTGGACTGGACCCTGTTTGGCAGGGGGGACACCACAACGGGCGCCGTCGCCCCAGCTGACACGGCCGGGACATGGAGGGTTAGGGCTAGACGGAAGTGCTGCCAGCGTAAACCTGCAAAGGTGGTGCCTGTTAACTGTGGCGTGGTTGTCTCTGTGCTTAGGAAATGCACCCTTAACTATTTAGGGGTAAAAGGTAACTGACTCCAAAATGGTTAAGAAAAATAAATTTATGCATACACTGAGAGAGAGAGAGAGAGAGAATATGAATGAGAATATGAATGGGAATGAATAAAGCAAATGGCGTAAAATGTTCATAATAGGTGAATCTTGGTAATGTATTCATGGGTGTTTTTGCAACTGCCTGTAAATTTGAAATTATTTCCCAAAACAGTGCATCTTGCTCTTCCCACTTCCCTTGCCCCTAGAGACCTGGTCACCAAGCATGTTGGGTGGTGGCGATGAACAGGTGGGCACTGAAACCCTTTCAAGGTGGCTCTGGTAACTTCCCAGCCACACCTGATTGAAGGGGGGAAGCTGACCTCTGGTAGGAATCTTATTCGACATCTTAATTCTTTAATAACAGCTCAAAGGTGGTAAAACCAAGAATTGTGATCTTGCAGACGCTTGAGTGAAACAGTATTTGTGATGGATGACTAAAGGATTCAGGAAGGAAAGTGGGAACCAAGGCCTTAAAGGACAAGGAGAACCTTTAGGTGGAAATTTTCACCCGCACACCTGGGTGTGCAAGGCATATTATCTTTCCAAAAATCAATTTAAACTTTATTCCAAGCTCCCAGTCCAGGTGGGCGGCAGGAAGTTCCAAGAGTTACTTCTGGGACTCCCCTTTGCCGAGTCCACCCTGGCGGCCATGGAGCTGCCTGGTCCCAGTGTGGCTCCCTGCAGGTCTGATTGGTGGCTTTGATAATCCCCCACCAAGTTCAATGCACAGGGGCTCTTTGGTCAGCCTGGGAACCTGTGTGCCAGGGGTGCTGCCATGCTGGGGCCTTCTTGCAACCGCATCTGTGCCACCACCCTGGTGCACTGCCACACAGCAGGGTGCGGGCCTCTGCTACTCACGGGACCCATTCCCGGTCTGGCTCTCTTACCATCTAAGCCGTTGTCCTCCTTTCCCCCTTCGGAACCCTCAAAGTCACTTAGCGCCCTTGTGCCATCCTGCCAGCCTACCCGCTCACCGAGCAGCGTAACTTTTCAGCGATTTTAGGATGTTACAAAAAGACAAGAGGGGGACCACAGACTTGCTACCTGGTTAGTTGCTTGGATTCGCTGCGAGGTGGAGGTGGGAACCCCAGAAAATGCAAATTAATGTCAAAAATTCCAAATCGATGTCAAAAAGTATTCTGATGCATACGTAACTTTTTATTGGTGTCACGAACATGGGCTCATAAGGGGAGGTTCTCCTTGGTCTTTGGCAGCTGTTTCCTTATAAACCATTAGACGTCACACCTGGAAATCCCAGAGTACCAAGACGTGAGCCACTGATCTGAGGGTTGGCACACAAGTTGTATAAATACTGTGGTTTTCAGAATGGACGCTCAGGATAATTTTAATCCATCTTTTTTTTTTCCCCCTTCGCTTAAGGGCAACAAATTTTAAAACTGGCTGCATATTAAAAGAAAAACACAAAGCAGTGATACTGCACAGATGCCCAAGGAATAAAATGATTTCAAAATAGTGAGTGACTTACACCCACCAAAATGTCTCTCTAGCTTTTCTGATTTCCACCGTTGAGCTGTCGCATTAATAGGCACTTAAGGGCAGCTTCCATGTCAAAGTCAAAGCTGACTTAATTCCTGGCTTATGATCCAAGAGGCTAACAGTGAACTCACAGCAGGGATGGGAACTTTCTGGCTTCTCTCAGTCCCCTGGGGTCAAGGAAGATGAGATGTTTCCATAGAGAAAGCCCCCAGAGGGCTGCCGTCCACAGACTGGAGACCACTCCGCCCAGGAAACCGAGAACTGGGGTGGATGAAATTTGAGGGAAAAGTGACTCACGTTTCCCTGGGACCTTTGCTGTGCCAGACGTTGTACATATACATCATCCCATAAGACTTGGTTAGGGCGACCTTGAAACAGAGAGATAGTCACACATCCCCATTTTGCAAAAGGACAAACCGAGGCCCAGAAAGGTCGCTTCACTTTTCCAAGGTCATGTAGCTGATGAAAGTTGGAGCAGGCTTCCCGACCTCTCCACTGCTGACTGGTTTGTTCATTTACATTCGGCTGGACTGCGTTCAGCCGCTGCTCTGCCCTTCCCTGCCTCCCTCCCCAACCTTGACCCTGAGTTTTTACAGACTTCCTCCCCTGGGTGAGACTGGAAGCCAAGGTGCCCACCACCTAGGTCTCCTCTAAAGGGATGCCCCTCACCCGCAGCTGAGAAACAGGAAGATCCCCATCGCAGCTCTCTGGAGACTGGTTGGGTCCCGTCCTCAGGGTCTCATGACAAGTCTTTGTTTAGGTGGGACAAGGAGCGTCTGGGTGCCTGTCCATGGCGGGGTGAAGGAGAAGGCATGAGGCAGGCTTGTGTTGTGTCCAGCGACACTGATGGGTGGCTGTAGCGGGAGTCGTTGAGCAGTGAGCATGCAGGATAAATCCACCTATCCTCTACTTGCAGGCCCACGGAGATTGTTGCGGCGACACGTGGCTTCCGTTGAGAGTGTTCTCTTTCTCTAGGTTGACTGGGTCTGCGTCAGCTTCCCCAGTGATCTCATGGGGTAGAAACAGGGTGATGTTTGCTCCAGGAATTTCCCCAAGGCTGGTGGAGAGAGCACATAAAATCCTTCCTTAAAAGCAGTGCTTTATTTATTTATTTTTGCTCGTTTGGTTTACTTTTAAAAACTTCAGCGCAGTGTAGTGAGAAATCCGTGAAATTTTAAATCGGATCCAGATTTAAGCCCCAGCAACATGTCATCATCTACGAGGACACACAGAGGCTCGGGAATAGGCCCGAGTTCTCCAGCTGCTGAGGGGCAGAGCCCAACCTCAACCCTGCTGTCCCGTGGCCAGGGCAGTGTCCTGGCCAGGGCAGAGGCTCCTCCCAGGCCCTGAGCACGTGAGGCATTCGTCCTGACCTTTGGGGCCCTCGTCCAGCCCTGCCCACCTGTGCTGGCGCCCAGGCGGAGTTTAGCGGAAGTGCTGATGGAGGGACAGAGAAGGGAGGAAGAAGGCGGGAGCGGGAAAGCCCTGAGTCGGGGTCTCGCTGCTGCCCCTCGCCAGCCTTGGCCCTCTCTCCCCGTGTAGAAGGCGGCGAAGCAATTTATCAGAACTGCTCTTTGGTAGGAGAAAAACTCTGAGAGCATCTCTGGGTCTGGGGGAGCTGGGAGACACGCGCAGTACGGAATGTTGTAAAAACATCCTTTCCATTCGATAAACCTTTCCTGACTGCGCACCTTATGCAGTGCTATGAGGTTCAAACCGTGGAGTGAGACGGGGGAACCTGCTGAGGACCCCACCCCCGTGCCCCCTCCCCCGGGGCTGGGCGCACCACAGACGAGCCCTTTTCCAATCCTCATAGCTGCGCTCCGGGAGGGTAGCTGCCCTGGGCCTTTGGAGAGCCCAGCACGGCAGGCGGAAGGAGCCGAGCCTTTCGGAGGGATCTCCGAGGGTAGAGGAGCGATGCTTTTGGCGTGAATGACACATCACAGAAGGCTGCGAGCTCGTCCAGAATAACGTTTCAGGAAGTTGGCTGCCTTGCGCACTGGGTTTCCTGGGGCTCCCGAGTGTGAGCCAGGCCCTAAATTGAGACACTTAGATTCACTGGCCTGGCTGGTTTTTTCCTGTCACCAGCTGGGCTATTATTATTTTTTTTAATGCAGTGCCTCCTCAGGGACCCCAAAGCCTTGAATTCCCTTGGCTGGCACGAGATGCGCTGGGTGCACGTACAGCTTGTGAGCTGAGGATTCGCAGGGGGCGTGCCCTTGTCCTTGACCCTCCGCACACCAGCCACCCCCAGGTCATACCACGTGCAGAGGTCCAGCCCGCCCAGGGGAGCAGGGAAATGCGTGGAGAACGTAGTGGTGAACGTCCATGTTAGGCGTTTGTGTTTGGAAGTGGCGACTTCACCGGAACACCAGCTCTGACACAGGCTCTGTGTCACCTCACCGTCGGCAGCGCCTCTGATGTGCTGGACCTCATGCGAGGGTGCGATTGAATTCCTAGAAACAGGTTTTGTTATTTCCACTGTGTAGATGAGGACACACCGATTCCAGGTTCCAAGAGTCCAGGGAACTTGCCCGAGGCCCTGTGGCTGGCGGGAGACAGAGCCCCAGTTCAAATCCAGAGGCATTTGTCTTGTCCCTTTGGGGGACTTGTCTGGCTCCTTGGAGATTATCCAACTGGCCCCAGCTGGTAGGTGGGAAGGACCCATCTCCTCGGCTGCAGAGCAGCCCCTCTGCGAGCCGCCGTCTGGCTAAGTCCAGACGCGGGTCTCAGAGGGGTAATTCCTTGTGTGAATTTTGCCTCGAGCGAAGTGGCCAAACACGCTGAAGACTAGTTTGGACAATTCTTGTGAAACGTTTTCTGATTTCTCTCCCTCGTCCCTCTGCATCAGACGTGTAATACCTTTTGCCTCCTCGGTGGCATCCCCCCTTCTAATCTCGGTCTCCCACTCCACCGCCACTGTCCAAAACACAGGTATGGTTATGTCATTTCTCTGCTTCAGCAGTCAGTGTGTCCTTACTGCCCACATGAGGGACTACCCCCCTACCCCGCCAGGCCCTTCGTGGCTCTGAGCTAGCCTCTGTGTCTCCATCCACGCGCCCACGCACACACCAGCACGAGCCTCTTCCTGCCATCTGCCGTCCTGCCGTCTGCTGTCCTGCCCGTGCCCTTGTTGCTGTGTGTAGTGCCTTTCCCTCCTCCTGTGGGTCCTTCAAGGCCCACTGCAAATGCACCGACCTTGGTGACGCTTTTCAAATTCTCTGCTTCCCTGCAGGCAGGACAAATATCCTTTCCTCTTTGGCTTCCATAGCATTTCGTGCTTTCAATGTTAATACTCTGCATAATACATTTGAGTCATTTGCTTGTGTCTGGCTCCATGATTTTCTCAGGGGCAGTGGAGGGGACCCGTCTAGCTCAGTCCTTGGTCCCTAACCCTAACTACTGAGTGTTTCATGACTAAATGACAGGGAAGCCAGAGGCCAGTGGGACAGTTCCCTGGAACTGCATTCTCTCTTTCTTCGCCAGAGCAAGTAAACCTCAAGGAGCCTGGAGATCTGATAATATTTTCGTACATGCAGATGTGCGTGTGAGTGTGTGTGCTCATGCAATACTTTCTTTCTGAGATTTGGGCTCCAGGGCCCCGGGATTCTATTTGCAGTACGGTGTTGGGAGCTCCCAGCTCTTCCGATGCGAAACTGCGGATTCTCTTACCCAGTGCCTTTTGTGTGCCAGTTGCTGAAAAGCAGGCTTTCACCTGTGCTGCCCGCGGTGGCTCCAGGAGGCAGGCATCAGCTCAGGCTCGTTCCAAAGAGGCAGAAACTGCCGCCCCAGGAAGTTAGGTGACTGTGCAAAGGTCACAGAGGGAGGAAGGGTGGCCCAGGGCTGCTCAAAACGTGGCCCACAGGGCAATCGCCTTGAGCTAGCCTGAAACGGTGGGCCGAATGCCAGTTCCCAGGCCTGCACCAGCCTCAGTGACTCAGAAACTGGGCGAGGCCCAGGAACCTGTGTTACAACCCACTCTCCAGGTGGTTCTGATGCACACTCACGATGAATTCTGAGTGCGAACCAGTTACATTCGCACGGAGGCCTGTGCCTCTCCGCAGCCCATGCTCACTCTCCCGCCACCGCCCCTCCCACCCCGGCGTCTGCCCTCTCTGTGACAAGAGGGAAGGAGGTGGGGGAGGACAGTTTTGGTGCAGAAATAAATCTGGGCAGTTGATCTTGGTGTCTTCCCTTTGAGTGGCCTTGAGTCCCAGGAACTCATTAATCTCTTAACAGCTTTGCAAGGTGACGTCAACCACCCTGGGTTCACGCCCTGAGCTCTCAGTGTGGGTGATTAGAAAAACAGAGATACTCCAGCTTCGTGGCTCTTCTGGGAAAAGGTTGGCAGTGGGGGAAGTTTCAGTGTTTCAGTGGCTGCTTTCAATAGACTCCTAAAAAGATTGGAAAGACGTGTTTTTTTTCTCCCATTTTTTTCCCAAGCTAGATTTAAGAATGTGCATTTGTCTTTCTGAGACAGCCAGCCTCTCCTGAGAGAATGTCATCGGCAGGGAAGGGCTCGTTGGGGGCATAGAGCTGATGGCAGGGTCTCAGACCTTTCTCTCCAACAGCCCTTCTTGGAAGTAGGCAACTCCTAGCAGGGGTCTTGGAGATGTTTTCTGCCTTCCATACATGCACACACATGAACACGGAGACACACACAACATACACACCCACCCACTCTGGATGGGCCTCCCTACGCTGGTGCAGTCTCTCCTGAACAGTACAGAAAAAGTCAGGAGCCTTCTTTCTCATTCCAGCTGTCAGGAAAATTTACTTACTGCTTTTGGAATATGGTGGTACCAGTGAAGGGAGCCTTGGGTTTTCTGGTTTCATTTTTAAGTTGGGAAAGGGAGAGGGCGCCCCCTGCCCTCTCTGGAGATGGTTTCTTCTGACCTTGGACCAACACCCAGAGTTTTGTACCGTCTCATGAACGTGCAGAGGACCTGAGTTTCCCGGACCTGTGGGCAGGAGTGAAGTCACTGCAGCAAGACAGATGTCACTGGCATTTGTCTTCACCTGCATCACACAGGACTTCTGGCCCCGCAGAGTCTCATTTTTGTTTCTGGAGGTGTCCACTAAGGACCGTCACATGGACACCACCACTTTGTTGTTCCCTCTGTGCATCCACGCTCAAACACACTCTTGGAGTCCAGTCCGCGTGGACCCTCATGCTTGGTGCCCCGTATCATCTTATTTCCTTGTTTCACTGGTGCCCAAGGCGCCTGGGATTCCCCTGGCCCCACCCTGCCTTCCTCCATTCCCTCATTCCCACCCATTTTCTCCGGAGTGAGCTACCTGTGGCATCCAGATGTGTCGTGCTCATCTGATCCCTCTCCCTAGGATGGTGGGTTAGGCTCGTCCACTGAGGACATCTCTTTGCTTTAAAAGATCTGCTACCACCTCATCCAGGAGCCATTCCCTGACCCATTGTCTCCTGCCCTCAGAGGGGACACTCCCTCTCCCAGATGCTGCTGCGTGTGTGTCTGTGTGTTACATTCGTCAGGCAGCATTGCCCTTTATTTTTGCACCTCATCCCCCACACCCGTGATCTTGGCATCTAGCTCGTGCCTGCCACATTGCTTGGTCCTAGAAATGTTTATTTGACTCACACTGAAGCCATGTTTACATCAGCCCTGTACGTGAGCCAGAGCAGAGGCTCTTGGCTCCCTTTCACAGATGAGGAGACGGAGGCTCAGAGAGGCCGTGTGAGAGGCCGCGGGGCTTCCAGCAGATGCGCGATGGGGCAGGCGACAGGCGCCTTCTGCCTGCAAAGGCAGAGGCCTCCGCGCTCGCCCCTGAGCTGAGCTGCCTCTTGGCCTTCCTCCCTGAACCCTACGCTTCCCCAGCTGCAGGAGCTCAAGTGTCTCTTAAAAGTTGTTGGCAATTCATCAGTGTCAGAGAGATGAGAAAAATAGCGACAAGAACAGCCCCTTGTAAGCAAATTCTCTTTCCAGCTCTGGGATTTCAATCACTGCAAGACATTTGCACGAAGCGTGGCAGCTGTGCTCTCTGGAAGGCTGGGCAAAGTTGAGGGCCCGCGGTGGGGCTTCAGTAAAGGCCGGTTGGGTGCGGGTGGCATAGAAAGGCTGTTTACAGAATCCACAACCAGGGTCTTGTGGTGGGGTCCCCCAGAAGGTGGCCCTAAGGACTGTGTTTAAATGAGGCTTCAGAGAGTCTGGGTTTACTAGGTTTTTGGAAATATGAATTCTGCTTCCAGAGGTGATCTGAAATCTCAATCTTGTGTGTAATGACTACTTCATAGGTTGCTGCAAAGTTAGATATCATTCCCTCGAAGGTATATCATTTCTCACCAACGTGCCTACACTAGCCATGTTGACTCTTCAACCCCAAACCCATTCTCGTACAACAGACAGGATGATCTTTGGCACACAATTCTGAATTCACCTTACCTAAGCTTAAAGCCCTGTGAGGGCTTCCCGGCCACCACGCTGCCCGCAGTGTGGACACGGAGCCTCTACCAGTTTTGTTTTGTTTTATTTTAAATCAGTAAGCCACGAGAAAGGACACAAATCGAGAGCGGCTACTTAGAAGCTTTTGTACTAACTGTCAGGATAACTTGATGTCTGTTAAAAATCTAATAGTAAAAAAGTGTGGTCTTGTATTTTGTATGTCTTTTAGTTTTCCAGTGATCCAGTTTTATTGTATTTTACAACTGTATCAGTGCGTGGCATGTTGGAAATCAATGGTTGGATAGCACTGGCCTGCAAGACCTGTGGCCGTGGCCCTGCCCGCCTCTCTGGGCTTCTTTCTTGGTCCCCTCCCATCGTCCTCTGTGCCACAGCCACACTGGCTTCTTCCCGTTCATCCTCCTCCCGTGTGGAACTTTGCAAACGCTGTTCCCTCTGCCAGGGAGGCTTCCTCCCTGCCTGTCCTCGCTGTGGACTGAATTCTGGCTTATCCTTCAGCTCTCAGCGCACACATCCATTTCCCGAAGAAGTCTTCGTCTTCCTTTTCCCCTCCAGGCTAGCTAGTGACATGCTGTCTTTGCCCCGGCTCTTCTTCGTCATACTCTACAAAACCATCATCAAAAAACTGATTGTATAATTGCTTGTTGAAAGTCCATTCTCCAGCTGGAATATATGCTCTGTGAGCATCTACTTTGCTTTGCGCCTGGTGCCCTGTGGTCCTGGGGTCTTGCAGAGGGTCTGGCACAGAGGACCTGCTCCGTAAACAGTTAATTAATGAGTGAATGGAAAATCAATGGAAAACTGGGCTTGGTATATTCGTTTATATGATTATTTTAGCTGTGTTTTGAAAACACGAGAGCAGTGGCCTGAGAGCAGGTAAGTCAGAGAGAAGGGCACGCAGGTGATCTGTATAGTATACAAATATATCATCACCCCTGAATAATCGGATTGGCCTAAAGTATTCTGGTCTGTAGGGAGCTACAAAATGGAATCCTTCCTGGAGACATTAGCCACCAACTGGGTTGTCTTTCTGACCCAAGGGCTGAGCATTGATGGGTACAGTCTGTCACACAAGATCTCAGCTAAAAGACCTGCACCTTGCCTGGAGGGTGGAGTGGAATGAGGAGAACAGCAGATGACAGACTTGGAGAGATGACCATGACCAGCCTTCACGAAGGGTTTGGATTTATTTTACTCCAAGGAGGAGCCACAAAAGTTTCAGGGGTGTGGGGTAGAGAATGGAGAATGGAGACAGGGCAAGAAGTTATGAATATTTTAATTAGGTTTTTATTATTCATGGGTGGATGGTCGAGTATTTGCATTCCCCTCCTGGATGCCAGGCACCTGCTCTGCGTGGGGCGGTGTGTGAGAACCGTCCACCCGTGTGGAAGAATCTGGAGGCCGCAGAGCCATCAGAGACTGCCACAGTGACCTAGAGGGAGCAGGACGGCTAGGACAGGGCACTGGGATCGTCTTGGTCCTGGCGGGCTGGAAGGAGGCAGACAGACTAAAGGTAGAGTTGCCAGGAGCTGGTGATAGATGCCCAGGTGCCTGGTCTGGAAAACTCGGTGGGTGGTGGGGGAGGCTTCAGGTTGCACGTGTGTGTTTAGATTGGACCGACCAGCTCCCAACGTGCAGGCAGCAGGGGACCGGAAGAGGACCGAGGGACCTTGTCCTGGACCACCTGACTGAGGCCTAGGACTGTGGACATGCCAGCTACATGTGGCACAGGTCTGTCCAGCTGTGGGGGGCTGGGGACTGCAGAAGCCAGGGGTCAGAGAAAGGCTGATGGGGGGCCTGCTGCCGGTCTAGAGAGCTTAGCACTAGCTGTGAGTGTGTGCGGGGAGGTGCGGGGTGAGGGTGGATAATCTGTCATTTTCTCTGTCTGCATCATGCTTCACTAAAGCTCTTGACTTAATCCGGCCTGACTTGTACAAATGTCACCATCTGGCACCCGATCCTGTGCCGTTTCAATCCTAAGGAGCAGAATGAGTCCACCCAGAAGTGCGAGTCCACGGCTGCCGCCTTCGTGGGGTGCTGCAGCCTAACCCACATTGGTAATCAGCCTTTGCATTACTTCTTAAGTAAAAACCTCATTTGCATTAACTAGGAAACGGATTTCATGTAGGACAAGGTCCCACGGTTTCAGGGCCTTTACTGTGCCCCCGAATCATTAAACCGAGCCCCAGGAGCTGGACACGTTTGTGGGGCATGTGGGACCTGTCGTTTCAGAGATGAGCGGTAAGAGGGTGTGACTGCAGCATTATCTGTCATTGTCAGCTTTATTAATAGCCCTCACGGCACTGGGCTAACGGCACTGGGCTAACAGCACCGACGTGTGGTTTTCTAGAAAGTGCCCAGAAAGGGCACTAAGCAGGGAGCGAGAGCCTGCAGCAGGGCTTCTCAAAGGGGTGTCTGTGCACCCTCACATCAGAACCAGCTGGAAAAGGAAGCCCGGATTCTTACTTAGGTGGTCTGAGATGGACCTAAGAAATGGTCCACTTTAAAAAAAACACAAAGATTTTATTTATTTATTTTTAGAGAGGGGAGAAGGAAGAGAAAGAGAGGGAGAGAAACATCTATGTGAGAGAGGAACATGGATCCAGGTGACTCTCGTACACACCCTGACCAGGGACCTGCGACCCAGGAACGTGCCCTGACCGGGGGCTTGCACCCGTGACCTCTCCCTTTGCTGACCGATGTCCAACGAATGGAGCCACACCAGTCAGGGCAGACATGGTCCACTTTGCACACCCAATTTGGGAATTGCCCCTACAAGCCCATGTTTTTGAGTCAGACATACCTGTGACCCCAGCTTTGCCACCTGCTGGGTGTGTGTGACCCAGAGTCCCCACCCCCTCTTGGCCTCAGATGCGCCATCTATAAAATGGGGAGAGTGGCAGTGTCTGCCTCATCGATGGGTGGCTGAGAGGACTCAATAAAGTGCTTGCACAGAGCTCGGCAGCAGTAGGTGCCCCGTAAGTCGGAGCTGCGGTGTCATTGCCCAGCTTCGGCCAGGCCAGCTGATCTGGGCGCTCGTGGGTCTCGCTGCAGAGCTACAGGGTGTCACATGCCATGCCTGCGGCCGGGGGGCTGTGTGTGTGCACTCGGCTTGTAACGACTCAACTGTACAGCCTCGTTTTCCTCTTTTAGATAATTTAAAATCCTCCAAATTTATATTTTGCATGTGTGTTCTTTATTAAACATTCTACCTTAGTGCATGCATTTATCTTGGGCTCTGAAGTAGGATTGCATACATAAGACCAGAGAGACCATACTTTAGAGTTGACTTAAGGGATTTTCAAAGGCAGTTTGGGAGCACGTGTGAGTTTTGCCTTTGGAGCCTGACCTCCACCGAGGGTGTGACTCCACTATGCTTAAGACACGGTGATTGACTTATTTGTGTGCCTTGCTTTTTTTTTTTTTTTAATTTGAAAAATTGAAATAATCTCATGGGCTGTTGGGTGGGTCCATGAGCTGGCAGTTGTGAAAGGCACTTAGTTCTTAAAAAGAGAGGGTTAACGTAGTCCAAAGTAGAACCGATAATAGTTTCCAGTGCAGTGTGATGGCCCTTGATGACCAACACCCAGAAATGGGTCTGGGCATCTTATTCCGCTGGCGTATCCAGGGCCTCCCTCCTTTCCCCAAACATCACCCGTAGCCACTGAGGGGACACCCGTGCTTGCAGCGCGACTGCCATTTCCCACGGTCCAAGCGAGGCTTGGACTTAGTTGCTGAACGGATCCTCTGACGTGCAGATAAATGCCTGCTTGTGTGGGCATGCCTTCACCCACCTCGAGGAGGGAGACCACCGCCCACCAGAGGATCTCCCGACCATATTTTGTAGCCTTCAGAAGCAGCGCCTTCAGTGAAAGGATCCAGATTCTTTGCCTGAGAACTATAGACCTGAGACTCTAGAAGGAATTTTCTGTGCCGTATCTGAATCTGTTCCAGAGCATCCCTGAGAAAGGGCGGTCCAGGGCCTGCTTAGACAAATCCAGTGATGAAGGGGAGCTTCTTACCTCTAAGATGACCTACTCCCTTCTGGGTACCTTTGACCATGGGACATCTTTTTTACGATGTTATGTGAAACGTCGGACTCCCAGGAGCTCCCATCCATTGGCACCATTCAGCATATGTCCAGTCCCTCTTCTGGGTGACGGCTCTTCATACATTTGAAGACTATGGACACGCCTCCTCCTTGCCAAGAACAGTTCTGCTGAGACTCCCACCCAACATGTCTCATGCCTGAACTTCCTATGGGCAGTAGCATTTCCGTACAGTGCACAAAAACAAAAGGAAGCTTGTCACAGAGGCTTGTGTCTCCAGAAGTTTTGTCTTTCGAGTGTTGGTGTCATTTTGCCCACCGGTGTGGTGAGAAGTTAATTACAGGGCAGCATCTGGGCGGGAGAGTGTTTGCCGCGGCAGAGGGTCCTGGCACGTCTGTTTGACGAGAGCTGTAGTTTTCCTTTCGTAGATCTCCCTTGTCCACTGTGGGGCGCGCCGCCTCTGGGGGCCTCCCGTCACTCCACCACGTTCTCCCGCTCTGTTTCTGTGTAATTCACCGGGTCGGGTGGCTTCCAGGCTCTGGGAAATCCCTTCTGGGGCTGAATCACGCTGTTGTTTCAATTTTGCATGCTTTTTTCATTCTTCATGTGCTTATCTCTGGTCTCCCCTGCTAGATTATAAGCCCGTTTAAGGCCAGGACTGTAGCTTGTGCATGTAAACCTTTCTGGTCCGGTGATATTCCCATTCTTGGTGTTCAGTGACTATGATAGTGATTTGAAGGGGATTTGGTCTTCTCTTCAATTCTAAATTCTCTCCCTTGGGGCCTCAACCGCTGTAGGGGTTTCTGTGTGGAGTCCTTTATTGTCTCTGTCAAACTGCAGACCTTTATTACCCTCTTGCTCCTGGATCTCTCTGTTTATATACCCCACGGGGACTTCAGTTGCAACATGTATAGTATAAACTAGTTATCTTGGGCAGCCTCACCTGGGTCACCCAAGCCTGTTATGAGTGGCGACATGTCCCACTTTAATAACCAGCGCTAGCCTGTGCCCATATAGTGGATTCAGTTATTTGTTGAGCTGAGTCAATTCAACCTCGGAAATGTCCATGAAATGTATCCCCTCCTCTCTGTCCCTCTGCCACGCCTCCCTGGAGGCCCTTGCTACTACCAAGATTTCTCAGAACTCAGTGTGCCACCTGTCCTTCCTCCAGGCCAGCGCCCACCTTGTTGCCCAAGTGGACCTACCAGGTGACAGCTCCCTCTATCACCTACAGGGTCAAGTTATTTCATTGGCTTAATAGATGTTCTTGAGGGCTCACCACGTGTGAGTCCCTGTTCTAAGCACTGGAGACACAGCTCGAGCCCCTGTTCTTATGGAGTTGACCTTGTGGTTAGAGAGACAGGCAGTAAATAAAAAAATCGAGAGCTTGACCGGCAAGACCCTCGGCTCTTAAGTCCTGGCCTTTGCCTCCTCCTGTGCCTCGGGCAGCATCTCCACTGGTTGTTCCCAAACGCTCCACACTCACAAACTCTTCGGGGCCTTGGCACGTGCTGATCCCTTTCTTCATCTGTTCACATCACCTCCTCCTTCATGGGTCCAACTGCCGCCTCTTCTGTGGAGCCTTCCTTGACTTTCCCAAGGAGGTTACTCACTCCTTCTAGACCTCCATAGCACTCATTTCTACACTTCTGTTATTGAACCTGTAAGGTTATGATGTTCTGTTTACATGCCTCTCCCCCCACGGAGTGCTTCTTAGGGAGCTCTCTCGCTCAACTAGATAATCGCTTAGAAAATGAAACCTTCTTCGTATGGAATTTGTGGAAAATCTGTTAACCTACAGAGTGCTTCTTAAAGGCAGACACTGTGTTTTAGTGACCCCTCAGCCTCAGTGCATAGTACTGTGGTTGGCACAGAGTAGATACCCCATGTATTTAATAAAAATTATAGCCATCATCCATTGGCTGGCATCTTACATGCTACGCATTGTTACAAGATGTCATTACCCCGAGGTATCCCATTTTATTCTTATAATAGCCGTAGGAGGTTGGCACTGTGAGTAAACACACTGACACCGAAGGAACCCAAGGCTTTGAGCAGTTAACACGCCCAAGGTCACACAGCTAGTAACCAGGAGAGCCAGGAGTTGCACTCTCATCTCCCGATCTTCACAAACGTGCTTCCCTGCCTCTTGCGATAGGTATTTCTTGCAGGTGTCGGTGAAAGGGCTTCCCTGGAGTTAGCGTTCCATGCTCCTGTGCCTCCGTGCAGGCTAACTCTTGCTAAGTGCTTCTCAGAAGACCGCTGTGTTCTAAGAAGATCCCAAACACATAAACATCGTGTAGCCTGGCCGATAGCTAATTGGGGTTATGGTCCCTGCGGGAGCATCTGAACATGTGGGTTTTCTTGGCAGTATCTAGTTGGCCTTGGGAGCAGGGAGCGTACCCCTCCCCCATCCTGGGACCTGCCTCCAAGGGGCAAAGCTCTTCTTTCATCATGAGTATAAAAGTCAATGCCCGACATACTTGGAAGAGAACATGGAGCGCAAAATTCTTAGCAGGTGGGCCGAGGCTGGAATAATGCTCTCCCCAGAGAGCAGAAGGCAGGGTGGGAGGGAGGCTGGGGAAAGGGGGAAGTGGAATGGGCTGGACTGGAACAGGGACAGAAACTGACACGAGGCTTCAATGCCCATGAAAATGAATTCTGCTTTCTTCATAAATGGACACAGGGCCAGCTTCGGGCAACCCAAGAGCTTATTTATGTGGCGTAATTATCGAAATGTGAGGTATTTCAGGCCTCGGAGGTGTCTTAGAGGTTTTGTTGTTTCAGCTAAAGATAAGGAAAGAGAGGAACTTGTGTGTCTGTCTGCTTGGGCATGACTGGACGGCAGTGCCAGCGTAGGGTTACCATGGCTCCCACTGGTTTATTTGTTTGCAGTGCGGAATTTAACATCCAAGGGGACTAGCAACACACTGTGCCCAGTGCATTTTCTCACTTGGAGGGCATACTTGGCAAAGGAGAGCACATGGCCTTTGGGGGTCCATCGGACCTTGTCCGGGTCGCACTCTGTCACACCGTGTTGGAGCCCCAACACTGCTCCAACTGGGTGCTCAAGGAGGCTAGCTCTTCAGTGGGACGGTTTAAAGGAAGGGATACCTGATCTCAGCAGTGTACTCGGTGAGGTTAGAGTTTGCATTGAAAGATGTGAGCCTTTAAAGGCTCCTCTTGTCAGGTTGTGACGAGCTGGGACAGCTCACTTCCGCTGAGGAGTGCCCCTGCCAACTGGGCTGTGAAAGCCCTGGACAGCTTCCGGAGTGGAGTTAATGTTCTGGCATGACACATTCCTGTTCTTGGGATTCCTATTTTGTTAGTCACCATGAACTCGATGCCATCGATTTCTGTGCATGATTTCTTAAGTCATGTCTTTTCCAAAAGCTCTTTGTGATCTTAATAGTTTTGGAAATCGTGGGTTTGGAGGTTTTCAGATGTAAGCACAGAAGCCTGTTTAAAATGCAGACTCCTGAGGGACCCCCCCTGCCTGCAGAAGTTCTGATCCAGGAGGTCTGGGTGGACCTGGGAATGTGCATTTTAGCAAGTGTCATGGGCGATTCCGCCACCCAAGGTAGGATGATGACACATTGAGAAACGTTGGCCCACTCCCTCCGACATTTTTACCCCCAGAGTCTTATCCTTCATGTCATGTTTCTCAATCCCTGGATTTATGGAAACAAATGTTCATTTTGGGGAACCAGGTATATAAAGTATCTGTTCCACAGGGAGGTCTAAGATAATCTCCAGGTATTGGTTAATGGTCCTAGACGGTCATGTGACAATCAAAGAAAAACCTTAACATTGAGGTGGTCTTTACAACGTCTCCTATATTGTAGGTTCAGCAGAGCTGTAGCCTTTCCCTCTTAAGTCCTACAGCATCTTGTCCATTCCTCTCTTACGATGCCAACGTCTTTTAAAAATCTTCCATGTTTATTTGTGAGATGAAAGAATGCAAAGCCTTCTTACTTTTTCAAAGTCCAAGTCTTTAGCGTAGGTTGGTTTAATGGGTGATGGGCCGATGAGATGACCTGAGCCTCATGTTTGAGCATCCCCAGGGGAACACCACTTCCGGGGGACATTTCATGGGTGGATGGAAGAGTTATCTAGTCACTGTATTAGAAATGCTGTATTCATCAGGTTTCTTTATAGCAGAACATCACGAGGCTTTAAGATGCCAACATGCCCACACGTCTCCAGGATGCGAGGTAGTTTGGAGGGCTCCCCAGCTGTCTGACAAGGCCCCCTTCCTGTGGGGATTGTCTCATGGTGCAAGTCTCCCACAGGATACTCGTTGGAAAATAGTACCTGGGGCAGTAGGAGCTCGTGATTAGGTGTGGATAGTAAACACACACAAGAGAAAAAGAACCAACGTGGATTCTGTTTTCCACGTTCAGGGTCAGGGTGTGCAGACCCATGCTGTGGGCTTGCTGCTTCCGTGCAGGACCGGCAGGGCCAGGGTGGTTGGTTCGGGAATACTGAGGGTGCTCGCGAGGCCAGCTTTCTGCACGTGCGATTTTGGCTGCAATACCGTGGGGTGCGCCAAAAGCTCTACGCACCAGCCTGGGCTCTTGCCTTGTTTCTCATTATCTAGTGTTACTACCAGTCCCAGGCCCAATGATCAGGTCCCTGGCTGCCTCTGTGCTCGGTCCTTGGGTCCCCCGTGTCCACTTCTACCTCTCTGTCTCCTTTCTCCTCCCTCATCTCAGCATGAAGGTAAAACCCAGCATTCACTCATTCATTCGTTCATTCCTTCCGCAAATCGGGTGTGGAGGGTGCTGCCTTCGTATCCTGCCTTTCGGCTTCTACCTGCTACGTTTCCATCATTTGTCCGAGTGCAGAAGGAGCTCGCCGAAAGCAGGCGCATGTGATGGCTTTTTCTGCGGAGGGCGTGGATCTCATAGTAGCTTTTGTAAAATCTGTCTCCTTGGAAACCCCGACACATAAATCCTCCTCACAAAAGGCCCTTGTCAGGAGCTTCACTCTAGAACCAGTTCAGAGACTCGCGTGTCCCAGCGTCCTTCCTGATCGGGACACCGATACATCCCTGTGCTCTTCCTCCTCCTCGGCGTGTCCCAGATCTCAGTGTTTCCTTCCGGGCATGAAGGCGATAGAGGAAACTAGCACTGATTTAGCACTTAGCAGCCCAATAGACTTCACGCTTCACATCTGCTCTCAAACACAGGTAGCATCACCCTCCACTTTTAGAGGGGAACTTAGACTTGGATACATGTCTTCCCAAAGGAAAGAGACAGGATTTGAACCCAGGTCTGAGGACTCTTACTTCCAGCTGACCTTTCTCTTCCAGGCCCCACTCTTGCCACCTCCTGTCACAACCATCATGGTTTTTCTTTCTTTTTTTTTTTTTTAACAAGAGAACGAATCCACTTTTATTTATTTACTTTTCAACAAGTGTACATCCTTGAGAGGTACAGCATTACATGGATTGTGGGTGCAATGGCCTTAGCACGAAGGTTGCTTCAGAATTTGGCACAAATCATCCACTGTTTCCATGAACATGAGTTACCTTTCCTTCGACGACTCCGATTTTGTTCCGTTTGCCTCCAGGATCACTGTGTTGTTCCTCACTCGGTGCACATAAGCACACCTCTTGCCTGGATAGAGTTCAGTTTCATCTTTAGCATAAATGCCTTCCATTTTAAGGAGAGCTGTGTACTCCCTCTGGTTCCAGAGACCCTGCTTATAACTGGCAAGGATGGCCTTGGACCACAGCCTTCCAGACATATTTGTCCTTAGAGAAGTCCTGCTGGTCACAGCCCCCCCACCCCTAGGTGCCGAGATGGCGGCCAGAGCCCAACTGCAGTGCTCCTGAAGACCTGACTTTCCTTCAGATCTACGTGCTGGGGAGGGGACGTCAGTTTGCTATTTCTGGTGTGCAGTTGGAACCATTTTAAGTCCACCCAGAGCCCATTCCCATGACAGGTCAAGGGAAGTGTGAATCACTGAAAACCACAGGGAATTTCCACATCCCATTTTAAACTAGTGCTGTCAGCCTCCTCCCCCTTGGAAATATCACTCCAAGCCGCTGATCTCTAAGGGCTCAGAGAACTGATCTGAGCCCGCCCCTTTCTCCCTGTCTAGCACTAACAGTGTGTGCGTGTCAGCCCGGGAAGACAGGCGCCACCTGTGTGGGGGGGTCTCCTCCGACAGTGCTCATTTGTAAAAAGCTGTCTGTCTCAGAACAATTTGTCTAAAAAATACATCCTGCATATGTTCATTGTGCAAGAGTGTAGCGCTTGTGTGATTCATGCAAGAACCAGTCTCTTCTGCCACCTCACCTCAATGTGCCTGAGACTATCTGTCCTAGGTCGTCCACCAGGAGTCACTAATTTGTGGCAGGCAGTCTAGGAAGCCACGACTTTGGCTGGGTCACCCATCAGTCTTGCCCCAACACACCTGCCTGTATGATGCTTGCATCTTTTAATCCGACACAGTGTCTCCATTCCCCTAACCCTTCCACAAGACCCCGTGACCCTTCTTATTTCCCTGAGAAAACAGAAGAAATCAGAAGAGAACGCCCACACACTCCCATTGGCACAGCTGCCACTTTTCCTGCATCTGAACTCACAGGCTTTGCATTCGTGCCCACACTTCCTGTTCCCCCCCGCCCACGGTCTCCTGGCACAGCGGGTAGACCGCGTCTAAGGCTAACACCTCCCCTTGTGCAGTGGACCTGATACCCCCTGAACTTTTCTTACAATTATTCTCCCTCCACAGCTGCATCGTTCTTGCCAGCATGTTAACATGCTCTCATAGCTCCTATCTTAAAAAAAAAGAAGAAAGAAAGAAATCCTGCATGGACATAACATTCTCCTCCAGCAATTGCCCTGTTTCTTAGATCTCCTTTTTAGAAAAATTTCTCCGCATAGTTTTTGTGCATGCCGACACAGTTTTCCCTCTCCAGCCTGTGCCAGTCCCACCACAACCCCAGAGGCAATACTTTTGGCAAGATCACCTGTGATGTTCACATTGACCAAAATCAGCAGCCCTCACATTGGACCCCCAGCAGCGCTCAACACGGTTGCCCACTCCCTCCTTCTTAAAACCCTCCTTCCTTTGGCTTTGAGGTACCGCCCTCAGCTCTTCTTCCGTGGAGGCTTCTTCTGAGTTTGTTGCGCTGCCTCAAGGTCGAGTCTTTGGGTTCCTTCTCTATCTCCACTTACCTTGTCTGTGAGCTAAGTCAGTCCGTGACTGTAACTACCAGCTATATGCCGACCATTGGAGTCTGAAATTGTCCCTTCAATTCTGGACTCCTGTGTCTAACTGCCTATTTGATATTACCACTTGGAGTCGAATGGGCATCTTAGAACGAACATAGCCAAAGCCAATCAAGTCCTCCTCCCTAACCTACCCAGTTGAGGGCATCTTCGGTCTTGCAGTTTTTGGGTCAAGTTTCCATACAGAAAATATTTCAGGACTCTTTTTTTGATTCCATGACTCTGTGTGTCTATTTCTGGGCCAGTAAAAATATTTTCTTAGTGGCTTTATAATTAAGTGCTAATGTCGGATGGAATGAGAATTATCCCTCCCCCCACCGCGGTGCTTCATGATTGCTTTGGCTATTCTTGGACCATTGTTCTCCCCTCAAAATTTTAGAGCAAGCTTGTCAGTTTCCATGAAAAACCTTGTTGGAATTTTGATTTATTTCTTCAACAACAGTTAGATATCACTTATTAGGCCCCAGGCACTGATCTAAATGCTTTGCAAGTACTTATTCAATTAAAATACATATTTTTATTAGGAGACAATGACATCTCCTTGCTGTCGGACCTTCCCATTCATGAACATGGCGAAGATTTGTCCTTCTTTAATATCTTTTAATAAAAATTTCATAATTTTCCCCATGGTAATCTTGAATTTTAGATAGATTTGTTCTGTGGAACCTTGTAAATTTTTTATTGCGATTGTAGAAGGTGTATTATTTGACAGATTATAGTTCCTACTTGTGCATTGCTGGTGTGAAGGAGTTCAGTATAGATTTTTATTGTTAACCTTAAATCCGGCAACTTAACTGCTTTTTTCATTCCAATAATTTGTCTGTGAGTTCTCTTGGATTTTCGGGGTGAAAGTGATAGCCCCTCCTGGCTACCCACTCCTGGTTTCACCACTAAGAAGAATGCTCGCTGTAGGTGTCCACTAGATTTTCTTGACCAGATTAAGGAAACTTCTTTTATTTTCACATCGCTGAGCAATTTTTTTTTTTTTTTTTGCAGGGGGTGTGTTGTGAATTTTCTTTTTTAAATTAACACAGAATTTTTTTCCGGCGTGCAGTTCCATGGATTTTAACACACGCTTAGCTTCGTGTGAGCACCACTGTAGTGAGGGTGTGGAATAGTCCCATCACTTCAGAAAACCCCCTTGTGTTCTCGTTTTATAGTCAAACCCTCTCCCCACCCCAAACCCCTGGAACTACTCATCTATTCTCCATCTTTATAATTTTATTCTTCTCAAGAATGCTACGTGAATGGAATCAGGCAGTATATAACCTTTTATGACTGGCTTTTTTCTCTCAGCACAATGCCTCTGAGGCTCATCCAAGTTGCATGTTATCAGTAGCTTGCTCCCGTACAGCCGAGCAGTATCCCAATGTATGGATGTGCCACAGTGCATCTGTTCACACACTGTATGGATGTACCACAGTCAGTGCATCTGTTCACACAGTGTATGGATGTACCACGGTCAGTTCGTCCGTTCATGCACTGTATGGATGTACCATAGTCAGTTCATCCTTCAAGCACTGAAGGGCAGTCTTTGTTGATTATGAAGAGAGCTACCATAAACATTTGTATGCAGGTTTTAGTGTGACATAAATTTCCATTTCTGTAGGATAAATACTTATGGTAAGTGTATGTACAACTTTATAAGGAACTGCAGAGTTCCCCCCCAGAGCTGCTGAACCACTTGTGTTCTCACCAGCAGTGGTGGAGAGTTTCGGTGGCTCTGCATCCTCTTGCAGTTGGTATGGTGGAAATCTTTTATTTTAGCATCCTGCTCATCCTAAGAGGTGTGTAGTGGTATCTCATAGTGGTTTTAATATGCATTTCCCTAATGGGGAGTGAGGTCAACCATCTTTTTATGTGCTTTTAAAACCTACTTTATCAATGTATCCTTTTTGCTGAGGTGTCTGAGTCTTTTGCCCAGTTTTTAATTGTGTCACTTCTTTTCTTACTATTGAGTTTTAAAAACTGGGGTAAAATTTATATAACATAAAATTTACCAGTTTAACCATTTTTAAATTTATAAGTCGGTGGCATTAGGCACATTCACAGGTTGTGCAGCCATCACCGTTCTCCATTTCCAGAATTTTTTCGTTGTCTCACACAGGACCTGTGCCCATCAAACAGTAACTCCGCATTCTCTGCCCCTCCTGGCCGCAGCCTTTAACCTGCCTTCTATCTGTGTGAAATGGGCCTAGTCTAGGTACTCGTGTAAGTGGAATTATATGACATTTGGGCTTTTGTGTCTGGCTTTTTCAGTTAGCATAATTTTCAAGGTATATAGCATTCAAGGTGATTATCAGACATTTGTCCTCACAATGTCCACAGAGATATTGGGTCCACACTGAAGGGTCCTTGAAGTATAAAGAGATGTCTAATAGAGCCGTGGACAAGCTATCACCTGGGTTCTTGGCAGCCACACCCGACTGTGGCAGCCAACCTCAGGATGGTTTTGACAGGATCAGATCGGTCACTGAGACTGTTCCCAGGTAAAACGAATATCAAGTCAGGGCGATTCGCCTCGAGAGCAGCTGCTCACCAACTTCCGGTAACCCCACCGAATGTTATGATGAGGAAGAGCGAGAATCAATGTGAAACCAAGGTTCCTCATGAATTCTGAGACAAATAGCATCCGTACTCTTTGGACAAGGCTCAGTGCTTGTGTTCTGAAATGAATTACGGGCCAGATGTCTCCGTTTGGGACGGGACCAAATGTCCTGCAGGGTTCAAGGTATAAGCATGTTGTGGCATGTATTCAATTTCATATCTTCTTATGAGTGACTAATACTCCACGCTGTGGCTATAGCACATTTTGTTTATTCGTCTGTCGATGGGCCCTTGGGTAGTGTCCGCCTTTTGGCTACGGTGACTAATGCTGCTATGAACACTGGTGTCCAAGTATCTGTTTGAGTCCCTGCTTCCAGTTCTTTTGGGTGTATCCCTAGGAGCGCAGTTGCTTTATTTAAATTTCTATGCTACTCACTTCCCATGATGAGACCTGAATGCCAGGTCAAGGGGCAGGAGGAGAGAGAAAGAGAGAAAAATGATACCATGGGGGTTTACTCCATGCTCTTGGAACCACGGCGCCTTTGATCAGAGAGGAAGATAGTCCTCCCCGAGTGTCTGAGGGGAATGTGGGACTCTAGGGGCTGGGGCACAAGAGAATACACAATAGAAAAAAATATGTGGATTTGCCCTACTCAGAGAATTAGGAGACCCATTTCCCACTGTTGTGCCTGACCCGGAAGGATCCCCGGGAGCTCTCCGACTCGCGCTGGCACCCACTGGCACTGCCTTGAGGCAAGGCCAGGGGATACTAGAGGAAAAAACAGAAAACCCATCATTGGTTTGGTGGTACTTTGAATTCTTGTATTTTCTCTTCACCTGCCGGCTACTGGTTAGTTCTAGGGTCCTCAAATAGGTGCTCTGTGCGTCCTATCCGGGTGTTGTGGTCACATTCAGTGGGAGAGGTAGGGTGAACTGTGTTTACTCCGTTGTACTTGGAACCGTACCTCATTTTTTTGTTTTGTTTTGTTTTTGTTTTCATCATGAGTAAGTCTTGATTTTTTCAAAGACTCTTTCTGTATCTATTCAGGTAACATTTTTGTTTTCTTCCCTAATCACTTAGCATGCTAAATTATGTTATGAAACCAATAGATTCTCTAATATTCTTACCCTTCTGTGACAGGCATAATTTGTTGAGGCTGTATAATGAAAATGCCTTCTTGCTTTCAGTTTGCTAACCAGTGTTGGTTCTGGTGTTTATTTGCTATTATTTCACCTACACCCATGTTCATGGTAGTAACATCATAAAAATATTAAATTTTTTCATGCTCCCCTTCAATGTGTTCCTCTTTTAAATAATTGTCCCCAGAGGCTGGCTTTAAGATTTACTTAGCTCCTGTGGAGTGATCAGCGGGTCTTCCTCCCTGATAAAAATTGGGCTCTGGGAGTACCAGAGCAGTGCTGAGCTAGCACCTTGCTGTACAGAGGGAACTTCGTGGGCGCTAGAGGCCTCTCCCAGGAGTTACATGAGCTTCTTCCAGCAGCAATTTGCAGGTAACTCAGTGGCCTGTTCTCCCTGGGGCCGTGTAAAGTGTGGCCCCTGGGAGTCCAGAGCTCTGCCTCCTCTCCCTGCCCGTCTGCTAATGAGCAGGGCAGGGGCAGGGGCAGGGGCAGGGCCAGTGTTTCAAGCAGAAATGGGTGGGCCAGGCTCCCCTAAGGTGGGCTGATCGTTTCCAGGGATGTCTACAATGTCACCTTGTGAATGCTGTGGAGGCAGGAAGGACCAGCTGAGTGATCTGGGGCAAATGACCTTGTCTCTCCGAACTTCAGTGTCCCACAAGAAGTCCGTGCGGTTCTAGGGGACTTCAAGGCCATCCTGCCTTTTAGCCTAACTTGGGCACATTTGGGCTCCATTGTCTGGAAAGGAAGCTGGCGTGGGGGTCTCGGGGGTCTGGAAGGAGCTGTTAAGGAGGCACTGTAGCCTAGGAACGGGGGAGCATTTTAATTGGTGTCTTGGGCAGAACAGCAAATTAAGTGCTCGGATTTCCTCCCTGAGCTCCTTTTCCCTCGGCCCCCGTCGCCCCGGCTGGAGCCCAGACAGACCTGAGTTGCCTCTGGGGAGCTGTTGCCATGGTTTTCAGGGCCTCCCAGGGAGGCCTGTGCAGAATCTGAGTCCTCCCTTCAAGGTGGATGACAACTGCCTTGAGAGCCACCAGGGAGAGCCTAGAAACTTCCTCTTAGCAACGGTTTCCCTCCCAGGACCTGGCAAGCCTACAGAGGAACGCACTTCTCGCTTCTTCTAGAGAGGCTTCTGAGCTGTGGCCCCTTCAGCTCCCTCTTCCCTCCCACCCGCTTTGTCTCTGAGCTTGAACTTCAGGGAGTTGGCTGCACCGGACTCTCCCTGGAGACCCTTGACTCACTGCCTCCACCTACAGGTGAAAATGTGATTATGATGCAAAAAAACCCTGAGACTACTAGCCTGGATAATCCCGTTCTGACCATCTATGGTTGTGTGATGATGACTTTATATCAGGGCCAGACCTGCCTTCACTTACTCTAGATGCACGTCCCAGCTGTGCCAGCCGCACCAGCTGTGCGACCTGGGCAGCTCGCTTCCCCTCTCTGGGCTTTGCATACCTCTCTGGAAGGTAGTATATCAGTGGCCACCGTCGTTTCCAGCTGGGGTGGTCTAGATGTCTGGGGCCCCATCTCTGCCAGTCGAACTGTGGACAACTTGGTATGGAGCAGCTTGAAGTTATCCCGAGGAAGGTGGAGCGACCTGGCGGAAAGAGCGAGGGCTTTGGAGTCAGACGGACCCGGGGTCCAGTTCCTGCTGACCAGCAGGGTGGTGGCTGGCTAAGAGAGCCATTGCTGACTCGTATAGGTCTTCGTGCAGATTAGAAAAAGATGCCCCTTTCTGAAGTTATTTTCCGCTAGAAAGTTCTCGTGACAGATCTACGCTGACCAGAACGGCACTTGTGCTTCCTAGAACTGTGCAGAGCATACAACCTACCCAGCTGCACGCAGCAGCTGCCTGTGTTCTTGGGCAAGGTACTCAATCCCTTTGGACCTGGGTTTACTCATCTGGCAAAAGGGGACAGTGACGTGTATGCCACCCGGTAGTGGTGAGGATAGAGATGTGGGTAAAAAGCCCAGGGCATGGACAGAGTCCTTGCTCTATGAAATGTAAACTTCCCTTTTCTTTTTCTAGGAACAGTCTTCCTGGGATGGGTTCTTCAGGGCTCCCCTTCCAGTAGGGCAGTGGGTGGCAGCCTAGCGTTTCCAAGGTGGGTTTGGGGCTCAGAGTCACAGCCTGTCAGCTGACCTCAGCTTCCGTGGCCATCTTGGGAGTTCATTCCAACGTGACTTGGAGTGCTGCCTCTGTTTGCCCCTCAGGAGGGAAGGGGAGCCCCTGCGGGCAGGGTGGTCCATGGGGCACAGAGTGGCGTCACTGTTGCGAGGTGGGGGCGGGGCTTGGGAGAGCCAGGGCCAGACTGCAAGGAGCTCTTGCCTGGACGGGTGACCCTGGGGAATCCTCCATGTGGGTGGGGAGCTGGGAAGCCGAAACACTCGGGCTGCTTGTGCCTAGTCCTGCTCCAACCAGGTCAGGGCATAAGCACTGGGTCAGCCACTGTGTCAGGGTTACCTGGGATGAGGTCCCCGTGGCCCCTGGTTGGGGAGTCATAGAGCCTCCTTGGCTCTGATGGTAATTCCTCCTACACTTGAATGTCAGGACCGCAGATTTTGTCCCCCTCACCCCCGCCTTCATACGTCGAAGTCCTAATGTGATGGTATTTGGAGGTGGGCCTTTGGGAGGTAATTAGGTCATGAGAGTGTAGTCCCCATGTTGGGCTGAGTGTCCTTATTAGAGGGGACAACGCTGTGAGGTGAGAACTGTGACGTGTGCACGTGAGGGAAGCAGCGCAGATTTGGTAACGGAACGGAGGAGCCAGGATTGCACGTCAGGTCTGCCTGAGTCGAAACCCTGCTATCCTTCTGCCTGCCACGATGGGGAATGGCATTAGGAGGATGGGAGTGGGTCACAGAGGGACTCTTTCGCCAGGGACCACCGCATTTGGGCCCTGGCTCATGGGTGGGCTTTGTCAGTTGGATAAAATGGAGACGGACATGAAAACAAGGCAAAGGCGTGAATAAAGGCTTGGGGTCGGAAAGTGCCCAGAGTGGGGCCTGCAGGTGGAGAGCTCAGGATGGTGGGTGTGCAGGGGTGTGGGGGGAGGGGCAGGGAGATGAGGTCTGGGGCTCCGTCCTGTAGGGAGGGCCTCGGGGAGACTGCAGATAATATGACAGGACAGGACAAGAGGGAGCATTGAAAACTCAGTTGCCTTCAGGGGCCAGACAGCAACAAAAACTAGGGAGTATGTCAGTTACTCTCTGTTGAGGGGGCCTTCGGGCCAGGTGTTCTGAGTTCTGGGGGTACAGAGAGTAAGGCTGCGGGGACTGCCTTCATAGAGCGTGGCCCTCTGTGTCTCGCGTCGGCTGTTCGTGCTAGAGATGTGTGCCTGTCCCCGATCCTGACAGAGGCCTGGGACGGGGGCGGGGCGTGGTCAGCAGGGCCTCTGGGGACATGATGTTGGGTTGAGACCTGAGACGTGAGGAGGCTGCTGTGTGAGGGACGAGGCCTGTGAGAGGCAGTGTAGTGTGGTGGTTAGAGCAAGGTCCCGGAACGGCGCGATGAATTTATGCTGCTGGACATAACAGTGCCAGCAACGCGTGCCGAGCCACGCTTGGGAGACGTGCGCGTGCACGCGCGCGCGTGCGTGTGTGTATGTATGCGTGCGTGTGCATGCTGGCTCTCGTGAGCTCAGGGCTCCAATGAGGAGCTCGGAGTAAAACAGGGGCGCTTCTCCTTAGTCCTGTGAGGCTGACTCCTCCCCTCGGACCTGGGGAGCGTGTGCGCGACGGTCGGGAGCTAGGTCAGTCCTGTTCCGGTTGCTGCCTGTCCAGCGGGTGAGTTTCCCTCCCCCTCTCTGTGTGGGCTGCCCCCCCCCCGGCGCGCACACACCCTCAGCACCTGTCCCTAAGTAGGCTTCAGAGGCCTGCTGTTAACCATTCTTTTGCACAAAATCGCCGAAAGAAAACCGAGGGAGTTGGACTCGAAAGCCCACCGCGTGCACATTCAAAGCCACCCCGCGGCTTTCTGGTGGGCGCTTACAAAGTGTGCCCGCCGCCCCTTTCCCGAGGAGCGGGCGTCCTTTGCTGCCTTGCTCCTCAGAGCGTGGCTCCTGGGCCACACCCCTGGCATCACCCAGGCACGTGTTTGAAATGCAGAGTCCCAGGCCCCACGCAGGCCGGCTGAAACAGCACCTGCAGTTCACAGTATCCCCAAGTGGTCTTTACGCACAGGACGGCAGCCTCCAGGGAAACAGCGGTCCCCGGGGATGGCTTCTGAGTGCACAGCTAAGAAGGTGGCTCCCAGGTGCCCTTTATGTCTCCGGAGAGTCAAGCAGAGAGAGAGTCTTGCCCAAGAAGGCAGGGGTTTGGCTTAGTCTGAGGAACAGTGTGGAAAGGAATGTGGTTAAGCAGTGGCTTGCTGAGGCTTATTTGAAATAAAACATACATTCTCTTCTTCTGGCAATGATTGAAAGGATTTTACTTTGGGGGGTAAAGGCCTAGAGACATTTGCGTCAGATGACGGGGGACCTGGGACCTGGGCTGGTCGGTCTGGAGAAGAGAGGGCTCGAGGGGCTGAGGCCCTGGCGGTTGTCCTCAAATGCCGGCAGGGCCCTCGGGAGGACGGGGAGTCCGACCTGTTCTGTGCGAGGCAGAAGGGACACCTTCAGAAAGACCCCACCCTCAGGAAGAAGGGCTCCTTACGGTGGGACCCATCGGGCATGAGCTGGCCACGCCTTCCTGACAGGCCCCATCCTTAGGGACGCCGTAGGGGACCCAAGCAGGACGTGTGCAGTTGAACTGGATGACTTTTTTTGTTGTTTTAAAAAAAATTCGATCACAATATTATATGAGTTTCAGGTCTACAGCACAGTGATTAGACATTTATGTAATTGGCAAAGTGATTCGCCCGATAAGTCCAGCGCCCATCTGATGCCACACATCGTTATTACAATGTTATTGACTGTATTCCCCGCGCTGTACTTTGTATCCCTGTGATTGTGTAGCTGGCAATTCGTGCTTCCTAATTCCTTCGCCTGTTTCATTCAGTCCCCGCCCCCTTCCACCTGGCGACCTCCAGCTTCTTGGACCGCAGGACTTTTAATGTGCTTTCGAGCCACGTGAGCTGCTGAGAAAAGAGAAGGGCTCACAAAACTGGGTTTCAATCCCAGCTTCTCATTTATTAGCCCTGATTCGGGCAAGTTACTTAACTTTTCTAAGCCTCAGTTTCCTCATCTGAAAATAGGAACAATCATACCTCATGGGATGATGTGAACATTAATTGAAAATTACGAGTGTGATGTTCCTGTCAATGTCTGGTGCAAAGTGGGGGCTTAACACATGTTAGCGTCCCGCCTCCGTCTTCTAGCTACGTCATTTCACTTTTTAGCGCTTGTCTGGGGCGGACCGTAATTAGCGAACCACGTGAGCAGCCAGCTCGACGCTGGATTTTCATCCCCTGCACTGCTGAGCCTTTTAAGGGCTAGTGGCTGGTCTTGGGTTGGTTTGCCCAACTGGGGTGTTTTAATGAGGCCAGGACAGTAGGGGGCCTTGTATTGTCCCCCAGACAGTGCCCCTGCTGAGAGCCTGTGGTCCTGCACCCTGATGGCCAGTGGCCAAGGTGGCTGCCAGGGTATCGACCAGGCGGTCTGGACAGAGCCTCGGAGGCTGTCACCATCCAGAAGAACTCTGGTCCATGGCATTGGACCTCGGCCAAGGTGGCAGTGCTCAGGCATGACCGCCGACCCAGCCCGGGTACGTGGTTAGGCATCTGCTCTCAGATAAGTTCACGTTCCCATTTGCTGACACGGCGTGTATAGAAGGGACTAGGAAAGGGGCAGAGTTGCAGCCAGAGGCGTTTTGAGAACGGATCAAGGCGTGCATGCTTTCCCTTCGCAGCTTTTCAATGCCGCCTTTCTCAGTGAGACGCTGCCCCTGCCTGGGAAAGGGAGCGATTTATGGTAGAGCTGGTCTGTCTCCATCTGCTCCCAGGAACTTCTGTATCCTTGTTACTATTTTCTACCCAGGGAAGGCTTTTAGTGGGGTCAGAGGGACACCTGGTAGCTGGGGCTCTTGCATGAACATGGCAATGAAGCCCTTCTCTTTGTGATTAGCTTCCGCCTCTTCGGGGTCCTGTTGTTGTAGATACTGGTACCCCATGCTTACCTTGCAAAAGGGCCTCCCTCTATGGGCAATCTCCTGGGCGTGTGCCAGACTCGAGGTCCCAGACAGGTGACCTCTCCCATTCTCTGCAGGTCGATACATGACCCTCACTGGGACTAGAGGTGTGGGGGACACGGCGAGGCCCCTAAGTGTGACCCTCTCTGGGGGGCACAGCTCTTATCTACCGACCCTTCGTGGAAGGCAAAGAACCGAAATGGGAAGGAGGTGGGTTTGGATTGGAATCCTGCCACACACCTGTGTGGTCTTGAAACCGCAGCCTGGCCTGCCTGAGCTCCAGTGTCCCGTCGGTCTATCGGGTGGGAATGACAGGAGCGCTCAGTGTGAAGGCCGGGGCCGCGACTGGCTGTTTGCAGCCCCATCTGGTGTCTGCAGTTTAGCTGATTTCTGGATAACCATTTCTGAAGGGCTGAAGGGATACATGCAAGTGCTCGGCGCGTGTTACTGTCCCTGCACCTCATTCCTCCAACTCTTCCAACTCCTGGCCCCACTGCCCTCGGCGTGGTAGATTGGAAGAAGATTGGTCCTTGATTTGGACAATAAATACTATGTCTCAGGCCTTTAGGCCCTGGGGTATAGTAGGTTTTTCACTGGCAGAGAGGCCATGCTTGTGTGGGGCTTACGCTGTAGTGGAAGGAGAAAGGAAATCCACCCAGTGGCTGAAGGTGATAAATGCCGTGGAGTGGGAGTGTGGGGGGAGAGTGGGACGGGGGCTTGGGCAGAGGAAGAGGGGTGTTGGGGGCTGTGATTTTAATAACAGGGTCATGGAAAGCCTTACTTGGGAGGTGAGAGCTCAGCACAGAGAGTTAATGATGACCTTGGACCACGTCTCTGTCCCTTCAGCAGTCTAGCCTGTTCTCCGCACTGTGGCTTAGGCCTTTGCCAGGGAAAGGCAGGGTGAGGTGAGGCCCAACCCCTGTGAGCCATTCTGAGCCGCACCCTCTACAGCAACCAGGAAGATGCTGCCACCTCCTTCCAGGGCGTTTTGCTTCTCTGGGAGTCCCTTGGGCCTGGCGTTCCGGCCACCGGGCCCCACAGAGGACCTCAGCTGGGGGGTCCCAGAGCTTGCATCCCAGCAGCGGGCGGCGTGTGCAGGAAGCCAGACCCCACCCCGCCCCGGCTGGCTCGACCCGCTCTGCACTGGCACCCGTCCCCCAGCTGCGTTTACATTCGCCCAGGTGCCAGGGCTTCCAAAACAAGGGCGGCAGTGTTTTTGGTGCTTCTGTTGGTTACAAAGCAGTGTGCACCTGCTCAACCACCACCATGACTGTTTGGACGACCCTCCCTGTCCTGTGCTGATGGCCTGGAGTGTTTGTGGCGTAGCTGGGAGGTCAGAGCTGCCTCCTTTGCCTGGGGCCGGGATGCCCCTGGCTTTGAGTTAACTTCCTGTCTCACCTGCCTCCCTCCCACCCATCTCCACGGCAAGCCCTTATTTCAAGATCTGTTTCTGGCCCTTTTGTGGGGGGCATATGGCATACATACCAGGGGAACACTTCATTGAGAATGTTCCTTCTCGAATATGGATGTAGCTTCCGAGGCAGCTGATTAAAACCTAGGATCCTGTCCCCACGTGCAGGGATTCTGCTTTCGTGGATCAGGGATGGGGCTGAGGAATCTACAGCATCATCATCATCTTAAAGTCAGTTCCACAGTTGATCACACTTAAGGAAACTTAAATTGCACGGCTTCCCTCCCTGAATTGCTCGCATGTCAAGGCCGAGTGAGATCTATTGTCTCTGTCCTTGCAGAGTCCAGCCCAGCACCGAGCTCCCAGGTGGCCCTCAGTACAAGTATTGAAAGCAGAGGCAACGTCTGGTGGATCCTTTATAAGGAACCCTTCACTCACGGTGGGAACCCACTAACTGTGGGTTCCCCTACTGCCCACTAACTGATTCCCATAGCTGTGTTTGCAGTCTTTTAAAAACAGTCCTCACCTGAGGATATATTATTGACTTTAGAGACAGAGAGAGAAACATTGATGGGAGAGAGAAATATTGATCAGTTGCCTCCCAGACGCTCCCAACCAGGGCTCGGACCCTCAACCCAGGTATGTGCCCTGACTGGGAACCAAACCCACAACCTTTTGGTGTGTGGGATGACACTCCAACCAACTGAGCCACCCGGCCAGGGCTGTTTGCAGTCTTGACGGTTGAATTTTTCTTACAATCATGTTTTTGTTCAGGATTTTCTTTTTTTTGGAAAAGACTTTATTCATTGTTAGAGAGAGGGGAAGGGAGAAAGAAAGAGAGGGAGAGAAACATCCATCAGCTGCCTCTCGTGTGTGCCCTGACCGGGAATGGAACTTGGTGACCATTTACTTTGCGGGGATGATACCCAGCCCACCCAGCCATGCTGGTCAGGGCTCTGCTGGATTTTTTTTTGGTCAGGATTTTAATGACGAAACAGTAGCAGCCTGAAAAGAAGAGCTGAGTAGGGTAATTATTTCTGAAGGAACTCGGGTCTCACCTTCCTTCCTGAATATTGCTCTGGTAGAGATGTATGAACTTACACCGTTTATTCGTGCTTCTGAGTCTTGGCTGCTCTTTGGAATCACCAGGGAGTTTAACAAGGACTAATGCTTCAATCCCATCCCCCAGCCCAGACCCTGCTTAATTGGTCTGGGGTGTGGCCTGGGCCCCAGGACTTTTTAAAGATTTTATTTTATTTTTATTTTTAGACAGAGGGGAAGGGAGGGAGAAAGAGAGGGAGAGAAACATCAATGTGTGGTTGGCTCTCACATACCCCCTACTGGGGACCTGGCCCACAACCCAGGCATGAGCCCTGACTGGGAATCGAACCGGTGACCCTTTGGGTTCGGGAGTCAGTGCTCAATCCACTGAGCCATACCAGCCAGGGTACCCCAGGACTTTTTAAGTTCCCCAGACCAGCATCCTCAGTTGATCACTGGGGAACTTGTCAGAAATGCAGATTCTCGGGCCTCACCCCAGACCCAACCGAATCAGAATCCGCACTTTAACAAACACTGCAATCGGTTTTCCCACCCCTTCCTGGCTGTTCCGGTGCCCTCTGCAGCTTGAGAACCACTGGTCGGGCCGGGGAGTCAGGCAGACCGGCGGAGATCCGTGAGGTGTGGTGGGCATCAGGGGAGCTTTGAGGAAATGAGCGGCTCCGCTTGGATCTTAAAGGATGACCGGGAGTTGGCCCGTGAAGCCGAGGAGAGGGTGGCCTGGGGACGAGCAGCAGTTGTGAGAGTGTGCAGGGCCTGTTTGGGAGTTCTTGGTTCAGAGCGTCTGGCAAGGATGCTCTGGTCAATCTAGTGAGCTGAGAATAGTTAGGGCCAGGTGTTCGATACCTGGCCAAGGTAGCTGTGTCTTGTAACAGGGAGCATGGCATTGGGGCTGCGTCCAGGAGAATAAAGCTGGTAGCAGGGCTCAGGTTCCTCCTGGGTAGCGACAAGTCTCCTGGTGCCCCACTGGCCTGGGTCTCGATGCCAACCTCTCCTGGCAGGACTGGGACCTGGGTCAGCAGTTCCCACCCTTGGATGGGGGCGGGGTGCGTGGGGACAGAAGCGTGTCAGCGTGTCAGCAGCCACCGCAGCCGCAGGTCTCGCAGTGACAGTAACATCACCGCACCTCTTGCCCCACCCCCGAAGGGAAAGTGTGACTCTCCCAGCTGAATGGCTTAGCGGTGGCCGGTGTTCCCACTGATCTTTGTAATCCTACTTTAAAAGTAGCCCATCCGCTTCTGTGGCGATTTTTTTTTTTTTTTTGAAAGATCCTTGTGGTGTCTAAAGAGGCAACACTTTAGACTCAAGGCCAGGGAAGCGTATCTAGATCTAACCTGGGCTCGCTCGCCCTGCCCGTTCCTTCTCACTCTCCGTCTGTCTGTCTTTCCCTCTTTCTTTTCGAATCGCTGGGCTGTGAGGGATCAGGGCAGCAGGATGCGATATCACCTCCCCCTACTGCTCATTTTGTGTAACGTCTTGTTTGTACTAGACAAAGAGAGTGGAGTGGAGCATTGCAAACAAATCCCTTAATTAAAAAAAAAACAACTGTCCACGTGTAGTAAATTAAAAAATGTTTACCTGTGTGAGAGGGTGAAAGGAATTTTTTGACTCCTTCCATCTTTGCAAAACGAGGACGTGTGTTTATGAAGTGGCTGTTTCTTTTGTTCTGCCGCTGCAGTGGTCACATTAGCGACCTTCTTTATTCCGTGTCTGGGCTGAATGCTATTTTTTCTCTAAACTAAAATGAACTGGTTTTTCCAGTTGAGTGCTTTGTGTGTGCCTTCAAGTTGATCACAAATATCTATATGCTTTCTGACTATGTATATACAAAACGACCAAGGTATAATCCTTATGGGCATTAAAAATGATATTTAAAGTGAGGGAATTTTGTGTTTCTACTTGATAATTAACCTTTTTTTTTATCCTCACCCAAGGACTTTTTTTTTCATTCCCTTTAGGGAGGAATAGAGGTGGGGAGAAGGAGGAGAGAGAGAAAAACTTGATTGATTGCTTTCTTGTAGGTTCCCCAACAAGGGATCAAACCCACAACCTGGGCATGTGCCCTGACTGGGAATCGAACCCACGCCCCTTTGGTCCACAGGACGACACTCCAACCAACTGAACCACACTGGCCAGGGCAAAAACTGACCTCTTTTTTTAATCACAAAGATTGTGTTTATAAATACAGGGGATATTGATAATGACCCCACTGACATGATCAGTTATGCGGAAGCTTTTCAGAGGAGGGCCACTGTCTTGATGAGAAGCTTTAGGGGTAAGATTTTCTCATGCAGTTCTCCGAAAAACTTCCTTGGTCCCCCCATTTTGAAGCCCCTTGCTAGTGCCTAAATTTAAATGTCCTTCTTAATAAAAACCAACCATGTTGTCTGACATCCCTGCCTCGGCTTTGCCCCTGTTCCTCTGAGCAAATGGGATTTCTGGCAGGCGGTTGGGGAGCAGTCGTACGCTGAGGGCAGCCCGATGAGAGGAGACCTGGGACACAAGGACAGACGTGCCGTGGCTCGGAAGCCGGGGCTGCGTGACTCTTACCAAGTGGACACAAGCCAGTTAATTCCCTCAGGCACAGTAAAACTGATATTGTAAGGCTCTCTCCAGCTTTATTCAGACGTTCTAATCAAATTGGTGAAGACGTTCGATCTCGCTTAGGCATGGAGAGCAGCACTGGAATTATAGAAAGCGCAGAAGTAAAGTTGCTCTTATTCTCTTCCAAAGACTCTCAAATGTAGCTTCCTGTCAGACCACCCAGAGCATTAGCTGGGTGTTGGCAGACTTTGGTTACACACGAGCCTCGTTCTTAATGCGTCCCCTGTTTTTCTTTTTTTCCAGTTGCAAATGAAGCTGGAGACAAGGCTGCCAGACCTCTTGCCCGCTTCTCCCGTGAGTAAACCTTGCACTCCTTTCCTGGGCTCCTTCGGAGCCCGGTTCACCCCAGTGATCCCGCCAAGTGTCAGTGAAACGCTGCCAATGAGAGAGGAGCGTGAGAGCCGTCTTCAGCGGGTTCATATTTCGTTTGAGCCCCGTCGTGGCCGTGCTAGCCCTTGCCATTGCCTCTTTAATCCTGAGAACCGCTAGTTTCCTGAGCTGTTCTAGGCTTTGCTCTTCCAAGTGTGGTTCTGGGAGCAGAAAAGACACGCCTGGGGGCTTGTGAGAGACGCAGAGCCCCAGGCCCAGCCCAGACCTGCGGAAGCAGACTCTGCCTGGTAACGCAGCATCCTCGGGTGATGTCTGCGCACGTCTGAGTTTGCGAATGAGTCTGGGAATCACCGGGCCCCGCAGTGGGCTGGGCTTCTTATGAAGACAAGAGTAAGGAGAGTGTGTGAGATGCTTGTGGTTGCCAAGGTCCCTGTGCTGTGACAGCCTCCTCGCTACACAGAGTGGATTATGGGCTGGCTCCAGCGGAAGCTCAGGTAGATGGAACGGTTTTCCATTGGCACAGGGACACTTGTGAGGGCAGCAGAGCTCGCCCTCAGTGTCACTCGGCTCCTTTGCCTCCAGGCCTTGATCCTGACGGGAAGGCAGGAGTTAGAAGCCTCTGTGTTTCCTGGGCCAGTGTGGCCAGCAAATTACACATCAAGTTAGTGAAAACCGGATCCTAGGAGGGAAGTGGACATACCAGAGATTAGGGGGAAGACAGGGGAGATACTCCCCCAACTGTGTGGGCACCAGTGGAGAGATGGTAGAACTGTAAATGAAATAGATGGCTTTTTTTAAAAAAAGGTTTTATTTATTTATTTTAGAGAGACAGGAAGGGAGGGAGAAAGAGAGGGAGCGAAACATTGATGTGTGAGAGATACATCAATTGGTTGCCTCTCACACACCCCCAACCCGGGACCTGGCCCACAACCTAGGCCTGTGTCCTAACCAGGAACCGAACCGTCGACCTTCTGGTCTGTAGTCCGATGCTCAGTTCCCTGAGTCACACCAGTCAGGGCAAAATAGGTGGCTTTTTATCTCCAGCACCATCCCCCCTAGCCAGACTTTTCTTCGAGTGATTTCACTCTTGCTCTCGGACCTCAGCTCTTCCCATCTGAAGAAGAGGGAGTTCGTACCCATCTTCTATCCCTCATGGAACGTTGCTTTCCTTTGGAGTTCTGGCGTGAGAAGGGTGACCAGAGTCCCGGGCGCTGCCATGTTCACGTAGGACCTGTCGCGTCCTGGGTACGGGCCCTACCGTAGTCAGACTCCACGTGTCGGCTTGAAAGTGTTACTTTACAAAGTGTTCACAGGGCTTCTTCTGAACTCTGCCTTTTTGGGAGACTTCAATACTTTGGGACTGATCCCTAGAAATGATTTTTATAGAAATGTAGTAACACGTGATGATGAAAGATGCTCACAGGTTAGAAATGGCATCGTAAAATCCTTGCTTCCCGCAGGGCCCCATGGTCGCTGTCCTCCTACCTGGAATCGGCATTTCCAAAATAAGCATTTCATCCCATGGCTCTGTGAGGGTGACGAGTGTGCTTCTAGTCCCCGTCTTTGTTCATCCCCCAAGCAGGAGGCAGGCCCAGCGACATGCTGGAAGGTCACTGGCCACGCTGGCATCCCCATGGTCATCACCAGATGTAGTGGGGTCAAGGGCACCCTTGAACCGGGAGGCCAGAATGAAACCTGGGGCAGTTCGTCCCTTTGCAGGGCGCAGAGGGGGACCTCTCTCGTGAATGGATCCCACAACTTCTCAGTTGTGTGACCGGGTTGGCAAGATGGTATGTCACTTGAAAGCTTATTAGTAGAAGATAAGTGAGGACATGAGGGGAAAAACAGCTATGTGGGGAAAAAGTAATTAATGACAGACGAATTACGTTGGGCTCGTTCTGAAAAAAAAAAACCCAAAAAACAACAAATTGTGACTTCGTGCAGTATTCTGGAAAGAAGTCAGATGGCATGTTAGCAACTAGATCTTTTTGTAGCAAACACTTGAGGGAAAACATCAAGTGGCTTTTAGGAAGGAAAAAATTAATTCTTATTGACTTTTCGCCCCATTGAAAATGCTCTTGATCGGGTGGTGTGGGGGGACTGAAATATTCAGTTTGGGGGGCTTGGAAGGATTTGGGTGACAGCCTTTTGTTTGGAGACTGGAAGATGAAGTAGAGATGTTGGCCGTGGGTGGTGTGAGGGCCCAGGGTCCAGGGGACCCCTGAGAGGCCAGGCATTAACCTTTCAGTCGCTGGGTGAGGCTGGGCCCCCCGAGGTGGATGTTGGTCCTGATACCCCGGGATCAATAACGGAAATCATGGTGCCTGCACCCTGCGCGTGCTCAGAAAGTGTGGATGGGTGCCGGTACGTATATTATTGCCTCGAATCATCATCATCCTTCTCCCCTCCCTCCCCCTCCCCCCCTTCCTTGTACATACATTCTGAAGACTTTCCTGTGCCTGGCCCTGGAGACACAGAGGAGCAAGTCTGTCTTCAAACGGCACACAGTCTGACTCGGGAGGTGGAGAAGCGAACGGCTGTGATGCAGCACGTGGCGGGAAATGCCAGCGTTGGCGCAGGGCTGTGTGAACCGGAGGGGGAGACCTCGTCCGACCCGGGGGTGCGGGGCAGTGGGTTCCAGGGAGCCCTGGACGAGGCAAGCATGAGCTGAGGCCTGAGCAGCAGAGGCGGAAACTTCTGACCCTAACCAAACCCAAAGCCCTCAAGGGCTACCCGTGTTTGCTACGCTGAGTGAAATACGTCAGACAAACAATATAAACAAAAGTTGTGGAGTATAAAATAAGGACACCATGATTACTATAGTTAATAACATATTATATATTTGAAAGTGGCCAAGAGAAGTAGATCTTAAAAGTGCACAAGAAAAAGGAAATTGCAACTGTGTGTGGTGATGGTTGGTAACCAGGCTTATTGTGATCTTACTGTGAATTTCTTGGAAATGTATACAAATATCAAGTCATTGTGTTGTACACCTGAAACTAATAGAATGTAATATGTTAAGTATATCCCACCCCCCTAACCCCCTCCAAACAAACAAACACAAACAAAACCCCAAACCAAAAAGCCAAACCAGTATAACTTTTCAAGGACGGAGGTTATTTGTAGTGTACAGACCTGGCCACAGGGTGGCAGGAAAGGCCCAGAATTCGATGTGCGTCTCTGCTCCAAGAGCCTTGACAGAGGCTCTACTCAGAACTATGGACCCAGTTTTTGTGGAGAGAGCCCAGGGTGTTGGGAGAGACTGCGGGGAAGGGCGGCATCGGCCCCAAAACTCATGAGCAGGGCAGCTCCATTCTGGACTTTCAGTTGCTGCCCTGACAGAGAGGAGAGTAATTTCTCCCCTGAGACGAGACGTGGTTGAAAAGAAAATAATGGTATCAAAAGTAGTAAGAAAATGGAGCCAAAATTTGGTCTCTTTTGCTTTGGGAGGCAGAAATCCCGCCAGTGTTGAAAACAGATTACCCTCCTGAAGAGGAGTGATTGGGCGGATGGAGGACGAGACAAAGGGAGGGACCTGCCTGGTGGGGTCGGGCAGGGCAGGGAGATGTGTAGTGAGGGTGCGCCCTGCGGTGGGGCCGGGGCCGATGTCCAGGGCAAACTCGAGATCGTGTCTGACAGAGCTCGAGAGTCCAGCTAAACTGCCCGGCACAGCTAGGGGGCTCTGCTGCAGAGCTGGGACCGTGAGCTGGGGGGCGGACAGGTTATGGAACCAGGGTGACCAGAGCAAGCAGAGGGTACAGTAGGTGGCGGTAGGGGCTGGGAAATGCCTTGAGCAGTGGCAGTGGCTGGTGGCTGGGTGTTTACAGTCCTCAGGGGCGTGTCCTGTGGGTGCCCCAGAGCCGCATAAAGGGCCCAGGACAGGGCAGGAGCTGAATGGGGAGGTTCTCTGGTTTGCCTTAGGCAGCACCAGCTGTTCTTGAACCGCTAGGACGAGTGTGCTGCTCGAGATTCCATCGCAACAGCATTTGGGGATGGAACATCTGCACTGCCACTCATTCCAGCAGTAAGTTGCCCTCGAGAGTGGCAGCTCTAGAATTTCTGCGTGTGAGGGGCTGACGGGTAGCAAGCTAGCTCAGTGGTCCTCAAAGCGGGGTCCCTGGGAACTCATTAGAAGTCCAAGACCTCAGATCCCTTACCAGCTCTGCCAAAGCAGAAACTCCGGGGGTGGGTCCCAGCAGCCTGTGTTTTGGCAAATTCCGTCGGTGGTTCTGGTGCGTGCCCAGGTCGGAGAACCACTGCTCTGGTGGAGGTGGCGGGGGTGGAGGGGCAGAAGCTGGGGAGCAGAGCAGTGCAGTGTTTCTATTCACTTTCTATACCACAGAAGACTACAGTTAGCTTTTTTTTTCATCACCATTTGTAATTACACGTAGAGAAGACAGAGCACATGTTAATTGTCCTTATCAAAGAATGCTACGTTACTATTTTTATTTTATTTTTACTGGGGAGGCTTCGGGGGTGCTGATGGTGATTATGGGAAGATGGTCCAAAGACTTCCCTACTCCGCTCTCGGAACTGGCGGTGCTCTGCGTCATTTCTCGAGTCTAACCCTTTCTCCTTCTAAGGTCACCTTCTACCCAGTCCTAACCTTGGCCTCCACAGTAGAGCTTTACCATTAGAGCTCCGTGGCTGGCCCAGTAGCTTCTGGCTTGTGATTTCCCCTCCCTACCAACATGTACCATCAATTTCAAAGTCTAGCCCTGACTGGTATGGCTCAGTGGATTGAGCGTTGGCCTGCGAACCAAAGGGTTGCCGGTTCGATTCCCCAGTTGGGGCACATGCCTGGGTTGCAGGCTGGGTCCCCAGTAGGGGGCGTGTGAGAGGCAACCACACATTGATGTTTTTCTCCCTCTCTTTCTCCCTCCCTTCCCCTCTGTCTAAAATAAATAAAATCTTTAAAAAAAAAAGAAAATAACAAACAAACAAAAAAACTCTAGTTTTTGTCATGACATATGTGTGCTCCAGAAACACAATTATTCCCCAACTTGTGTCCATCCAGGATTTATCTTCTGGGCCGCAAGGGGCTCCATCGCTTTACCTTACTCCTTTCTCCAGCCCTTTCATCAAATGCGGTCGTTATGGGCCAAACCGATCTGCTTGGTCCAGTAAGCAGGTACACTCATATGAACCCATTAGTGTAGATTTGAAAAGTTTCCTGTAAGACCAGGACTTAAAAACAACCCAGTCCAAAGCTCAGCACCTCAGAAGAACTTGAGAAGAACTCTGCGGCACCCCTGGCAGGGACCAGGCACTCTGCAAACTCACCTGAGCCCGGGAAAGTGTTGGTAGTTGTGGTCACGATGAAGGACGGAAGTGTGTGTGTGTTTGGAGGACTGAGACCCACTCTGTATACAATTGAAATTTTGACTGTGTCCAGTCCGTCACTTGGTCCCCAGTGTGTGAGCTGCTGGTTCGCCAGTGGACTGATGGTGCTGTAGGTAGCTTCTTTTGCTTGCGATGACGGGTAGCCCAGATGTCAGTGGAGGCCCTTGGTCTGTGGGGATCTAGGTACTTGGGCTCATGCTGCCCCTGTGTGCCCTACGGGAGGTTAGAGCAGCAGTCCTCAGTGTTTTCTGGGAAAACCTCGGGTGACCTAATGTTCTTCTTGCCCTAATTTCTTACCAGTCTGTTCAGTGTTTCCCTCAGTCGGCTTCCGACTGACTTCACATCTGCTGTGACATAGACCCGGGAAGGGGACAAAGATCCTTCTTTTTCTCCTCTTTGGGAGGAAAAAAAGGCTGTACGTCAAAGCAGAACTTGATGGAAGATGAGGGACCCACAAGAGAGACCTCTGTATCCAATTGCATACGGACCATTTAAATTCATAGTTCTGTTCTCAGCAGCCCTCCCTCCATCCAGCGCCACCCTTTTCTTAAAGACCTTTTCTGTGCCTGTGCAGCTCAGAGGCAGTTATCTCAGAAGAGTTAACCTTGGAAGGACAGTTTGGGTGTGGGGGGAATACACATGAGTAAGTCACAGTCCTTTCCTTGAAGGAGCAACAGACGATCCATTGTCTTTATTTTATTACCAGCCATGGGTAGCTTGGGCCCAAATTAGAAAGAGTTCTTCCTAGTGACTACCATATTACCCCCAAGCCTCTGTCTTTCTGGAACTCTTGATTAAAACTCCAAATCTCCATGCAATTGCTTTGAAACACTTTTATGTTTGATCATGGGACCCAAACAAACCATGACAACATGTCTAGGACGGACATGGCCCATTCTTCCAAGCGCCCAGAGCTCTTTCATACAGACCATGTCACTGAATGCATTCCCACCAAGTTTTTATAATGAAGTTGAACATCAGTCCTAGACCTTCCCAAAGGAATACTGGGGGGATTTACAAATGAGTCATGTAGCAGATGGTAAGACTTGGAGTTTTGCATGCTTTGTAGATATTAGCATACTTCAAGGTAGTTATGTGCTGACAAATTTTCACTGAATTAGTCGAGGGGGGTGGTGGTGCCTGAATTAGTGAAAGTCTAAATTATGGAAAAACTTAAAAAAATGCTATCTTCTAATGTTCAAGTACCAGAAAGTTACATTAACCGTTAACAAAGTGTTTGTCAAGTAGATTTCACTCTTAATAGGTAGGGTTCTTTTTTAATTTGTATACCCGATGGATGCTGTCAGAGTTCTTGAAAACAGCCTCCCTTTAATCTTATCTATATCATTACTCTGCTAAACAGACTCTTTCTTTTGATGTATGACAAAGAATAATCGAAACCTTTCCTCTTGGAATTTTTTAAAAAGATTTTATTTATTTATACTTAGAGAGAGGGGGAGGGAGGGAGAAAGAGAGGGAGAGAAGCATTGGTAGGTCGCACGCCCCCCAACCCAACTGGGGATCTGGCCCACAACCCAGGCATGTGCCCTGACCAGGAATTGAACCAGTGACCTTTCGCTTTGTGGGACGACGCCCAACTCCCTGAGCCACAGCAGTCAGGGTCAGTGTCACAGATGTTTTGAGAACTGTTGAAGGTTTCCAAGAATTTTTTTTTTTTAACATTTTTGGGGAATTAAATCTCTTCTTCCCTCTGGGCTTTGCAGGACTCAGTCCTTCTCAGCCTTCCACCAGCATAATCTTCAAGTATTTTTAATCAGGAACTGAGGTGACAGGTGCCTCCTTGTCAGATTGAAATGGGTTGACCAGTCACCTTGGGCTCCCCGCCTGCACTTTATCAGGCGTCTCCCGTCAGACATCCTTCACAATGACTCGGCGGTGATTTCAGATTCCGATTCTTCTCATCTCATTGTCTTGCTCTCTGGTTTCTTCCCAACCCACCACACTCACCTTGCGTTATTCATCTCCCCCTGTAGCCTGCACTTCCTTCTTTAAAGGAAGCTGCAAACTGCTTCCACGCCAGAGGACTAGGCAAAGTTGAGGTTCTCCCTAGTAGCAGACGGGGTGTACCTCGTTACTTACGTAAACGGATGCCTGTTTTGTAAAAAATGCTGAACATGCTGCCTGATCTGTACTATGTGGACGTTAATTTGCTCATAAATGTAACGTACAAACAGCGTGACGTATCACCCCGAGCACTGGGTCAAGAGGAGGAGTTTTAGGACAAAGCAATCTCTTGCTTTCTAACTCCGTGACCTAGGCTACCTGAGCTCTTGGAGCCTTAATATGCTGGTGTTCAATAGTGTTTCCGCAGGGCTTTAAAGAGCTGATTTATGATTGAATACGGTAACACAGATGAAGGCATCATGAAAATGCCCAGCACTTAACAGGTGCTGAACAAGATGTTTGTTACGTCTGGATCTGAGCACTTGTTCTCTCAATAAGGCTCAGTAGTACGGACGCTGCTGCCGGAGGTTATGATTCTGGCAGGTCTATAATTAATCTGGAGGGCTCACGGGGTTCACGAAAAGTTGTCTTTGTAAAGAGGGGGAGAGGATTTATGGCAGGGACAGAGGGGAGGTAGCGGGAAAGGAGAATGTATTAGGCACTGAACGGGAATCAGGAATGAGTCAGAGAGAGGCGGGCTGGGGCGGGGGAGGGGAGCAGACCGAGGGGCGCTGCTCCCCTTCTGCACCTGGGCCGCGTTATCGTCGGCGCCCTGGAGTCTTGGGTTCCTGCCGTTTTCCTCGTGGGCTTTCGGATATTACCGAGAGAGACCTGTGTGACTCTTACCTGTTTCCATGTTTTTGCTTCTCTTTAGTCAGAAACATTTCATGCTTTCGGAATCCGCCTAAAATAAGCCAGAGCGGGGGCAGTTTTTATTTTTCATTTTGTCAGAGCAGGCCATGCCAGGGTCCCCGGAGACGCTCTGTCCGCGCCAGCGGAGGGTCCGAGGAAGAGAGCTTTCCCACTGTCCGCGTTCAGAGGAGCGCGCTCCCAAAGGCTCCCGGCAGACGGGGTGGGGCGAGCGGGGCAGGGGCCGCGGGGTGCCCCTCAGGCGGGGAGGAGAAGCAGATGGGACCCTGGCTGTGTTTTCTAGGACACAGAATCTGTGCGGGAACTCTCTGTATTGGGTACCTGCTGAGCACAGCTTCACATCCTCATGGCCCATTTCAAAGCTCTAGCTACATCATTTTCTCTTGATTTCTGTCCCGGGGTTTCTCTGCGGATGTGGTAATTGCCCCCCAGTCGTTCATAGTAGATCCAGAAAAGCCAGGGAATGAACGCCCTAGGGGGTGACCCTTGTCTGAGGGATCAGAGTCTGCAACTAAGTGTTCCCTTGTTCATTCCGCAGGAGGGGAATTCTGAGCTTCACCCACAGACCCTCTGCAGATCTCTGGCAGCAGCGACCCGGGATGGGAGGGAGGAATTAGGATTATTTTGGTTGTAAGGCCGTCACAGTACCTGTGACGTGGTACAGTGTTATTTGAAAGTGGCCTTGGGTGAGCTGTAAGTGTCTCTTGTGAGCTGTAGGGAGATCACTTAAAAGAAAAAGAAAAAGAGTTATAACGAGTATGCTAAGAAAAAGAGAAAATGGAATCATGTAAGATGCCTAGTTAAAAACACAAAAGGCAAACCAGCCAGCCAGCCAACCAACCAACCAACCCACCCACCAACCCACCAACCCAGTAGAAAACAAAAATAGGAACAAAAAATAAGGGCAACAAATAGAAAACAGCAATGAATGTGGTAGATATTAATCCAGTTATATCAATAATTATTTGAATGGTAATAGTTTAAATGCACCAAGTAAAAGACAGAGATTGTAAGAGCGGATCAGAAAACCAGACACACCCGTAGTTACCTGCAAGAAACTTTAAAGAAAAAGACTCATAGATTAAAGGTAAATTGATGGAGAGAAATATACCATGGTAACATTAATCAAAAGAAATTTCAAACAGAGCTGACTTCAAAGCAAGGGAAGGTATCTGGGATGAGGAGGGGCATTATGTAATGCCACTAGGTTAGGCTAATTATAGGACAGTTTTCAAGGGGCTACAGCAAGTGTTGGTGGGCAGCCTGAAAACTTTGATATTCTTAAAGGATAATTTTTTAAAAATCATGCAAATACAAAGTGAACATGTGTCAAAGGTCTTATTTACTCATTAACTGACGGAGAAACCAGTCAGATGCTATATAGCCTGGCTTGAAGGAGAGTCCATCAGGGATGCTACAGTGCGTTTGCTCAGTGGCTGTAAACTGGTAACACGCGCTCACCAGTAGCAACAGGGCAACAATGAATTGCTTTCCATGGGGCACAAGTTACATTTCTAGAAGCAAGCACCATCTGCATCATTATCAGCTTTCTCCAATTTACAGAATAGTAAAACAGCTCCAAGATACGGAAAAATGGGAATAACCAAGGTGGGTGACTAGTAGGATACCCACTAAACTTTTGGACCTGTTTCAAAGTCTTTAACCAATTTCCTTGACCATGTTGATAGAGGGGTTGGGGAGGAGGGGTAGGGGAACACAGGTTATTTTTCCAAAGACGGGCTCCGGTCTGGGCCAGTCAGCAGCTGCCTTGCGTTTTTCTGCCTCTCGCCGCGCCTGGCGAGCAGGGACGGTGTAGTAAAGGCTTCGGAATCCAGCAGAGCTCTGCAGTGCAAATGCCACGCCAGGGTCTGTGGGCGGCTGGCAAGTATCAGGGAGCTCGTCCCCCAGGCGTCCCCACGATTCTTAAGTCATTCCCATGTTGTGTCACGTCGTTCACCTAAAGCAGACTGTTGTCAGTCATTTACCTTCTGAACAAGGTAAAAACAGAAATCGGTAAAGTTGTCCTTGCAATGCCCCGCGTCGCACTTTCCCGGCTCTCTCTGGGGTTTGTGCCTTAGGGCCCAGCTATAGGAGAGGCTGTACTAAGGAGCAGTTACGGTTACATCCTTGTTACAATTAGAGGCCAAGATCTGCTTAATGACAGCTTTTATCAGGCCAGGTAATCAGCTGGAACACCCTAGGACAGGGCTGGGGCTTTGATAGCCCTTCTTTCCAATATTTATTATTAGAGAAAAATATGGAGGACAGATGGGCAGATACTCAGATACCCATGGGACAGGCACGGAATTTCCACCTGGGCACCTGTAAGACTCTTCTCCACACTCAGGAAGAGGTGACTGTCCCCTTGGCTGGATTAGTGGAAACCTACCAAGTGTGGCCAGTGATTTTTCGATGCCGTGTAGTGAAATTCCGTCATCCTTTTCTTTTTCTTTTTTTTTTTTAGAAATTTAAAAAATAATGTATTAAAACATTTATTATTATTTTAATTTCCTTATCATTGAGGTTTGGTGAGAAGGGTAATTTTTTTCACTTTATCTCGCTGTGAAAAATCTTTATCTTAGTCATGTTACAAAGTATTTGCTGAAAGAGAGTTTTCTCATTTGAATCACGTCTGTATCGTCAGCAGGCCTCCTCTTCATGAATGCGGACAGGATCTCTCTCTGTATTTTCTATCTTGAAATGCAGCTCTTCCGAACGCGGTTCAACTCTGCCTGCTCTCTGCCTCCAGCTTTTTCTGATGGCATCGCAGTCTACGTGGCTGCCTTATAAGCAACCTTAATCCATCTTGACACTTCTCTCCTCTTTGTCCTCTACACCCAACCCGTCACCACGTCCGATGGGTGCTCCTTGCTTCTCTCCCAACGCCACCTTTTCCTCTGTGTCTTCGTTATCACCAGGCTTTTCCAGACCCCACCTCCTCTCGTGGCCGGTTTGCCTTCCAGCGGATCGCCCTGGTTCCAGGCCCTTGCATGCCGCCCGGCTGGACGTGGGGAGCTGTACTGGTGGTTCCCAACATTTTCTTGAGCAAAGGTCCATTCCCCTGCTCCGACTTTGAAGTTAAAAAACAAAATGAGAAAGAAAACAAAGCAAAACAAAACAAAAAAAGAAGCCATGGACCATCCCATGAGAGGAATTGTTCTCTGGACTCTCAAAGGTCGAGAGAAACATAGGCTATTTCCATTTGATTTTCCCAGAATGTTAAAAAAAAAATGAAGAAATGCCAAAATAGCTTATGAAAATTGTGGTGTGTTTTAATGGTTCACATTTAACAAATTAGTAATTTTAACATGAGAAAAGTATGCAGTGTAATTATGCCTTTCACAGGCCGATTGGAGGATTTATTAAAATATCAATTCCTTGTGCTTTATGCAATAGATGGTACCATTTGGATATGGGAAACACCTTCATATTATGTGATGAGCGTACACGTAACATTTTGAAATGTATTTGGCTACAAACAAAGGCCAAAGAATGTAATAAGTAGGTATTTATATGGCTCACATCGAGAAACCTGGAGACGGAGGAAACTAGGGAAATTGTTCAACTGTGCTGTCAGAGGCCCAGGCTTTTCCCACCTTTTCACTTTTCCACATGTAAGGTACAGGCATTTGCCATCATGCTTGCCACCTCGTGGTCACTAGATGGCTGCGGAAGCCCTGACACCGTGTCTTCCTTCCAGGAGAAGAGAGAAGGGCAAAGGGGGAAAAGAAGAAAGAGACGAAGTTTAAAGGGACAAAAAAAAAA